>JADRCD010224298.1:0-43337 GCA_019843815.1 Montemys delectorum | reverse complement strand
TGTATTTTAGTATTATTTTCTACTTGCACTAAACAGAAGAGTAAAACGTACATACTCAGTCACCGGTGATGAGATTAATTAAGATATTGCTTACTGCTTCCATGTTTAATGCTTACCTTGGTTGGCTCTAGTACATGATACCCAAGACGACAGGTTTCTTAAACCAAACATTAAATAAAACATCATATGGTATATAAATATATTGAAGCATGTCTTATACATTTAAAGTGATCTCTATGTTAAAATTATATTAATTTTACAAAATACCAGCATTTAATATTTTTACCAAATTATGCCTCCCTAAAACACTGCCCGTGTTCGAAACAAAACTATGTTGTTGTTTGAATAGAAATGGTCCCCACCAAAGCATGTCTTTGAATGCTTGGCCCTTAGGGAGTAGCATATTAAGAATGGCCTTGTTGGAGAAAGTGTGTCACTACAGAGGCCAGCTTTGAGGTCTCATATGTTAAAACTAGGCCTACTGTGGCACACAGACACTTCTGTTGCCTGCAGATCCAGATGTCAAACTCCCAGCTCTTCTCCAGTACCCTGTCTGCCTGCATGCTGCCATGCTTCCTGCCATGATGATAATGGACTAAACCTCTGAAACTGTGAGCCAGAATCAAATAAATATTTTTCTTTGTTGACACCAGGTCATGGTGTCTCTTCCCAGCAACAGAACCCTGACTAAGACATTTGTATTTTTATAGAGCTTATGAGTAATATTGAAATAGCCAAATCCTTAAATTTCCTCCAAATTCCTTTTATAAAACATAAAATAATGTTAAAACCCTTGAGTTAATGAGAATGAAACATTGTTTTCATTTTAACTCTTTTATTTTTTTCCTCATGATTGATCACTATCATGTAACTGTTACACTTAAGATCTTGAGGCTGAAACCTGGAGTTTAAGGGTGATTTACAGCTTATTACTTGTGGTAACTGGCAAAGATGGTGGGTGGAGCATGGTGGAAAAGCTCAGTACTTGGGAAGCTACAGGCAAGTGGATATCTGTGAGCTGAAGTCAGCCTGATCTACATAGAAAATTTCAAGCCAGCCTGGGCTTACATAGTGAGAGTCTGTCTTTAAAATAAAGACAGTGGGGAGAAGGAACTTGTAGGGACCACCTCCAGCAGAAAGACAGGGCATCAAGTAAGGGATGGGATTGCCATCCCACAGTCAAAACTAAGGCCCGCAATTGTTGCTGAGGAAATCCTGCCTGAGGAAAAGAAGGTCCACTGACAGGCCCAAAGTGGGATCGAGCTCATGGGGAGGGCCCAAGACCTGACACTATTATGGAGGCTATGGGTCACTCACAAAAAGGGACCTATCATGACAGCCCTCCGAAAGACCCAACAAGCAGCTGAAAGAGTCAGATGCAGATATTTGCACCCAACCAATGGACAGAAGCTGCTGCCCCCTGTGTTTGAATTAGGGAAAAGCAGGAAGAAGCTGAGGAGGGAGATCCTGTAGGAGGATCTGCAGTCTCAATAAACCTGGATCCCTGAGATCTCTCAGACACTGGTCCACCAACCAGGCAGCATACACCAACTGAAATGAAGCCCCCAACACATATATAGCAAAGGACTGCTGTGTCTGGGTTCACTCAGAGAAGATGCACCTAACGCTCAAGAGACTGGAGGCTCCAGGGAGTTTAGAGGTCTGGTGGGGTGGGGGTTGGGGGATGGGGACATCCTCGTGGAGATGGGGGGCAGGGCAGGACAGAGAGTAGGTATTGGATGGAGAGCAGGCAGAGGGTGGACAAGGAGGAGAATAAAATCTGGAGTGTAAACACACACACACACACACAAAGATTAAATAAAATTAAAAAAAACTGAAATAAAATAAAATTTAATTTAGTCTTAAAAGGTATTAATACAAGGGTTAAATTACAACGGATGACAGGAGGGAAAGGTTGAGCAAATATGGGGAGGGGAAACTAGCACTGAAGACCTATTGAGAAAGTTCAATGCAATCCTGTCTTCTCCTATAGGAACTTCCTAAAATATAGTGTGTACACGTATATAAAAATATTCCAAGACTTTATAAACAACACAAATTGGAATACATGTGTTAAAAAAGAGACGGCGTAGAGTTTGGCGGCTAGAAAAGAAGGGATTGGGGACTGTATCTGGGAGGAGTGGAGAGGCATAATTATGATCAAAGCACATCTAAAAATCTCAAAAAACTAATTAAATAAACATAATATGTGTTTGCGTACGCAGCTCTGTATCACCATAATCTCTTGCAAAATCAACAAATAGATAACTGAAATCCTTCATTTGACTATGGCAAGAAAAATATATTAAAAGAATCACTGGAAAAGAAACAATTTTTTCATAAAGAAAATGAATACATGTGCAGTTTTATATGTTGTTTAGCATATTTTATATGTGTGCACATGTACATGCAGTGTATATGACATGAAAGAAGAAATAAGGAATAGGAACAACCTAAGAGGGGATATTGGAAAAGAGGTATAAGGCAGATGAGTATGTGAAAAGTAAAGAAAGATAAATGATGAAATTGCCATGACAAAACTCATTGTTTTGTATGCTAAGTAGCAATACTAATGAAAAATAGACTATATTATTGTAACAATATTTAAGGTTTAAATACTAAGTTTCTCGAAATCTCACTTCAGATGTTTGATTGCTATTAAAAACCTTAACCCAGTTTTGTAATAAATGTCGTGACAAACAGGCTTAACACTTCTTTTCTTTTACCACAGTTTAACAACAGCTGGTTCTGCCTTTTCTCCAGAAGTTGTGAAGGTGATTCGAAAAATTGCCAAGTAATGAATATGCACTGGTACGCAAGATGCTGGTCTGCTCTGCACCCGAACTACGCTTTTCCCATTTGCTCGCTTATGTAGGGGTCTTTTGTGTGGTTTGAGATAGTTTCTCTTGATCCAAAACTGGCCTCAAATTCATGGCAATCCTTTGCCTTTTAGCCTCCTAAGTACTGTTGGGATTGTAGATGTGAATCATATACCCACCTCTCTCTAATGCTACATCATATCTATTGCTTCCCATAGGGTTCTGTGTTACCTCAAATTTTTCTCAAATTTTAATAATGGTTTTTAAATGCTTTAACCTCCCTTCCAGCCCACCACTCATCAGAAGTAGTAGAAAAGCAAAGTTATTAGGATACTGAGGAAGTGGACCTATAAAGAAATTGTTCTTTGGACCAAATCCAATTTGCATTGTCAGGAAATCAGCAGGGGCAGCTTGATACAATCGCAAACACTTCACTAATATACCAGCATTCGAGTTCTGAAGTATAGAAATAGCAAACATGAATCAGCAGCAGTGGTACAACCCAGCAGAAACAGCCAGCCCTCCTCTGAATTCATGTAAGTCAGCAGGAGAGACCAGAACTAACAGGACACCAGAGAAAGTTCTCTGCATGCCCAAGACACAAGACCAACAAAGTGTTGCAAAGCTAGCTCAGCAAGCAAGCCTCTGTCACTGTTCATTGAGTCCAATTTATCTTCTCTCCAAATATCATGTGTCCTCCACGGGTCTTGACTGATCACTTGTCTTTCCTCGGTTCTCTGTCTTAGCAAAACTCCAAGTGAGTCTGAATCAGCCAAAATCATTCTGACAATTGGCCAGAGTCTATGGAAGCAGCAAGAAGCCACCAAGGGTTTTGGTTTTGGTTTGGTTGGTTTGGTTTGGTTTGGTTATTTTTGTTTGTTTGTTTGTTTGTTTGTTTGCTTTGGTGAGTTTCTGTCTATGGAGTCATGACAAATAGAGCTCAGCTACACAATGTAAAAAGAAGCAATACATGCCCGTCCATTAGTGAAGAATCCTTCAGCAAATGTTCTTTCATGTGCTCGCTTTAACAAAACATTCTTTCACCCATGTCTGCTTCAGCGAAACACTCCTTCAAGTGCTTGCTCCAGCAGAAACCATCCGACACAACTTCCAAAGAAACCGTAAGTTTCCACTTCAGCTACTCGCATGTTATTATGGTAAGTGTGTGTGTGTGTGTGTGTGTGTGTGTGTGTGTGTGTGTGTATGAGAGAGAGAGAAAGAAAGGGGGGGTAGGGTGACCTCAAACTTTGAAAAGTATTCAAAGATAACCTTGAATTTATGACCTTTCTGCCTTCTACTGAGTTAATTCTACCCATGATGGCCTTCCTGCCCTAATAGTTGATGAAATACAAGGGTGTGGAAGAACTTGGGGGAGTTAGTTGGATGTACTGAATTTCTTCTGGGTGGGGTGCCTAATCTTGAAGGTCTTGGCAGAGTCATTTGGGTAGTTTTGTCTACCATGAAGAGGAAGTAGGCTTAGCCATTGAGTAGCAGAGCTTTCTCCAGTTTACCACTGGTTCCACTGTTCCTGGAGGCCTTCAGTCATCAGGGCCTGGCTTTGGGTCTGACCTCTCCTTTACTTGCATAGAAAGAAAAACAATATAAAAAATATATAATAGATTCATGTACAGCTTGGGTCAAAACTAGAAGAAGAAACAACCACTCAATCTGTCTCTGCCTAATCAAAAGTTAAACAAAGACAATAATGGAGAGTTAGCTCGGAGACTCCGTGGATAATGTTAGCAGAGAAGTCACAGACGTCTTGATTTGGGCCTCTTGGGTTCTTACTGTGAAAAGTGCCTCCCCTCTCAACATATTTCCTGAAATAGAAAAGACAATTTAAATAACAACAAAACACAGCCTAGGTATCATGGTCCAGAACCACAAACACAACATTAGAGAGACTGAGGCAAGAGGATTATCTAAGGTTTAATACTTGCCTATGCTGCCGTGGAAAATCCTGTCTTAAAAAGGCCATAAATAAATCCCAATTTTGAGGGAACTAAAGTTATACTATGAAATTTTTAAGATTTTTGTCTGCTCCTAGAAAGGAGATGGATGCTGGCCAAATGAATAATGTTGGCTCTCTGACTAACCAATCAAGACGGGGTTCAGAGTCAGATCCATGTTGTTAGGAACACAGCAATAAAATGATATTCTGCATATTAAAAAATTAATGGCTGAAATTAATGAACAATAAAAATATCCATTGAACATATAGTGCAAATATAAATCTAAATGAATAAAATTAAATTTCTTTTATAAAAAACAAAAGACATAGATTAAGCTACATACAGTCTATCAAATAAATGTATATATTCCAATAGAATGGGAAGAGGGCAGTGTGCTGTGAGAATAGATTCTATATGGTTATTCTGTAGGGACTACAGTGTATTAAAATTTTAAACATCTTGTGGTAGTTAGATTTTTCCACCATGACCAAAATCACTTTGAAGAGAAAATTTATTTAAGGATCAAACTTGGCTGTTTGCAGAAGACTATGGTGGAAGGAGGTTGAAGCTGTTCTTCATTTCTTAGAGGACAGAAATCTGAAAGAAAGGGATATAGGAAGAGGCCAAGGTACAGTATGGTCCCAGGCACAGAAGCCCAGAGAGCTACCTCCTAACTATGGCCCACCTGTGTGTTTCAATCCTTCCCAATAACACTGTCCTATAGAAATCCACTAAGTAGTGATCTACCTGTGAGGTCAGAGCCATCATGACTTCACTGTCCCAGAAAACTAGTTGAAAATGACTCATACTCAGAGACTTACTTTAATAATCCCCTGAGCTTTCCCTTTCTTTCTTTTCTTTTTCCCAACTGTTCCATTATTGTATCTTTCTTTCTTTGCTTTTTAGGACGCTGATACTTTTAAAGGTTTACTAATAAATAAAGGCCCGTGTATAGGCCTGTGTCAGTGTGAGTGATGATCCCTCTATATTATATCCCCTGGAGTGGGAGTTGTAGGTAGCTGTAAGCCACACAACTTTGGTGCTAAGAACTGAACTTGGGTCTTCCAGAAGTGGCTTTGATTTTTAGTATCTAGGTATAAAGTGTGCATGTATGTGTCACATGTGTAAGTTCCTACATGTGTGTGAAGATAGACCCGTACATATATGCGCATGCATGTCGAGACCCATGGTTGACAGTGGATGTTGCCATAGATTGTTCCTCATCAGTTTCTAGTACTGAAGCAAGAACTATTGCTGACCCTGGAACTTGCCATTACTGCTGGTCTGGACGACCAGTTTCTCTAAAGATTCCTGTCTCCGTCACCTGAGCACTAGCTACAGGCAGTACCTCCACTGTAAGCTCATAAGACCTGCATGCCTTTTTCCACATGACTCTTTTCAAATGGGAAATTTTAAGAATAGTTGTTTATTGTATATGAAGACATTCACCTGAACTACAAGTATTTGAATTTTGCCACATGTTTCCAGGACAGGAAAGAAAACAGAAAGTGATAATAAGTTGGTTTTATAGTTAAAGAAATTGAAGAATAGACATTGACTACTGTTAGGTTGTGGAGTAGGCAATATTAAATTTAGAACCCAGAGAACCATATATCATTTCATTTCAAGCCAATAGATATTATAAATACAGTGAGATGGATTAACTTTCATGGTAGATCTTTCTGGCCACAGTACTTAGTAAAGTTCAAGAATATTTATAGCCAGGAGTGGTGGCACTGATCTTAGTATGAAGGAGGCAGAAGCAGGTGGACCTCTGATACCGAGGCCAACCAGGACAGACAGGGCTACATAAAGAAACCCTGTCTCAAACAGACAGAAAAACAAAGAAAGAAAGAAACAAATAGAATATTTGGCTCACAAAATAAGATCCCTTCCACAGAAACAATACTATGAACACCTAATGGGTATAGCTTAGTTACATAACAATTGCCTAGTCAAGGTCAAACATCTAACTTTGGTCCCTAGCATTACCAAAGAGGACAAAGTTCACATCAAGGTAGATGGAGGGCCAGAGAGACAGTATACTATTCTTACAGAAGATATGGGTTTGGTTCTCAGCACCTACATCAGACAGCACATAACTACCTGTAACTCTAGCTCCAGGGTTTTCAGCAGCCTTTGGCCTATGTGGATATCTGCAGTCACATGCCCAGATACAAAAGATACTCATTTTCAAAAAAGAAGCATGCCACATGTTATGTGGAAACATCTAAGAAAATTTTATCTCTAACCAAGAAAGGAATTATATCTTTTGTTTCCTCTTGAACATAAGCCAGGTTGTCAAACTCTAATAAATTTTTTATGATTGCAAATGTGCCATGAATATATTTCCTCTCTCTATACTTAAAAGATATAAATGTGTGTGTGTGTGTACATAGAAAATTCTCAATTCTTTCCTTTATAGACCCAGAAACTGGACTCACACTGATAATACTTATAATATACACATATATTCATATCATATATATACATATATTATACACATTGTGTATAATATATGTATATAATATGAGATATATATATGATTTAAATCAGAAAGACATTCATAATATTGTATTAAACAACCTCCTTGGAATATTAGCAAATATTCCTTAAATTCTATAAACTGTATCCATTCTACAAAAGAGGAAATGCACATTATTCTTCCTTGTGATTTGCTCATTAAATACATGCCATATTTTTTAACCAGAGCCAGCTATCATGAGATTATGGCTACAAAATAGAGGCACACACAATCCACCAGAACTGTGGGAGCATAGAATTGAATAGGAGAGACTTATGATGTATTTAAGCAGTTTTGCCCATAGGTGCCAATCACTAAGACCAAGCGTTCTCCCTAAGTCCACATGCTGTTCATGGAGGAACACAACCACAATGTTTTTATGCCTTTGGTCTATTTATTTTCAGTAATGGAGGTGTTTTCAACTTGCGCAGACACTAGGTAATTCGGATGCTTGAAACACTATTGAATAAATTATAAAGGAAGGGATAGTAGCGACCACAGGGTTGTGTGGGGTGATGGGTGAGAGGCACGGACAGAAAGAAGTACAACTTCTGTCTGGAAAATCACAGGAGAGGAGGAGCAAGCCCCAGTTCCCCAAGAGAAAGTATCCTGAAAGTGGGGTTCTTTTACCTGCTGGACTCCAGCCCTCCAGTCTCCCGCTGGGACCCTGGTAGACTCTAGACATGTAGGAATGCTGGAAGGGAAAAACTCTGACTCCCACTGCTTGAGAAGCTACAGGGAGAGATTTGCTCTCCTGGGAGAAGCAGACTCTGCTCCCTACCAAATTCTGCTCTGTTCATGCTGCTGTTTCTGGTTCCTCTGGTCTTTGACTCCAAGTCTGGCTTGGGACAAAAGTTTACGCTGTGCTGTTCATTTTAGCTTAAATCACGGTTTGCTGTTGTTGTTATGTAGAAATAGAGTCTATGGCCTTCGCTTGCACTTTTGTCTTAGGTCAGAGAGACACTAAGGATTAGCTTGCCTTAAATGTCATTTCAGCCATCTCTGACATTTGTCACTCACGTGAAACTTCTTTAAAGCCAACAGTGTATACCCAGAAAAGATAGTTGAAAGTTAAGCCTAATATCTTTCTCACATCCTTATTTTTCTACTTTTGTTCTTGCTTTCTTTTTTTTCCTGTTTTTTTTTTGGGGGGGGGGTTGCTGTTGTTATTGTTGTTGTTGTTTTGTTTTGTTTTTGTTTTTTTGTTTTTTGTTTTTTGTTTTTTAAATGATGAACTTGGTAATAATACACATTCTTTGAATGTAACCAAGCCTTCCCTGGCTTTTGATGAGCTGAAGTTTGGGTGCTAGTGGGCTGGACATCAGTTAGGAAAGTCACCCCAAGCTAAGGGCTTCCTGGTTTGTTGTCTGACACTCAAGAATAAGAAAGAGAGCTACAGGGTTGGCTCAAATTAAGAACACTTGCTGTTCCTGCAGAGGACCTGCATAGGACAGCTCACCAACCTGTGAATCCAGATCCAGAAGATCCAATACCCTCTGCAGCTTCTGTGGAAACTGCAAACACAGAGTGAGTACTCAGACAAACAGAAATACAAATATGCACAAGGATATTAATAATAATCTTTTTAAAAAGAAGAAGAAAAAGAAGAAGGAGGAGGAGGAGAAGGAGGAGGAGGAGGAGGAGGAGGAGGAGGAGGAGGAGGAGGAGGGGGAGAAGAAGAAGAAGAAGAAGAAGAAGAAGAAGAAGAAGAAGAAGAGGAAGCAGCAGCAGCAGCAGCAGCAGCAGCAGCATAGGGAGAAGGAGTGACCAGAAAGAATAGTAGAATAGTAATTAGGGAAAGTAAGAACTCTTGGAAGTGTGATGGGCTTCAAGGGAGGAAAGCCAATGTGCAGCCAGGCCCACTGGCCTTTCATGGGTCTTATGGTAGGAACTGGAAACACAACTCTGAGATGTTGTCATCTTTTGTTTCTTATATATTTGTTTATTGAGAGAGAGAGAGAGAGAGAGAGAGAGAGAGAGAGAGAGAGAGAATATGAAGTTGGGTAGAGAGAGAGGTTGGAGGAATGTGAGATGAAGTGAGATGGGGGAAGACATAATTAAAATAAACTATGAATAAAATGTTTTAATGAGAGACGGGGGACACAAGCTAGGCTGAGACACTGAGGAGTCTATATGTCCTGTGCTTATTCCCTCTGACCAGTTAGAAAAGTAACCAAAATTAATTTTCCAATCATAGTGGTCACATGCTATCAGACTAACTGATATTCTACCATGGTCTCACCCTTGTTGCCTCAGGACATTTTTTCCTATTGCTTGTTGACGATTATAATTTATCGAAATAAGTAAGAAAACAGAAAAATTTCTAATGATACATACTTTCAGGGGAGCATAGTGATACATGCCCATAAACCCATCACTCAGGAGGCAAAAATCAGAGGGCTTGTGAGTTTTAGGTGCCCTAGTCTGTACTTTGAGTACTAGGGCATCTCCGTGTATTCTGTGAGTGCTAGAACATCCAGGTCTACACTGTGAGCTCTGGGACATGTTGGTATATACTGTGAATCCTAGGCCATCCTGATCTACAATGTGAGTTGTGGGTCATCCTGGTTTGCATAGTGACTTCTAGGTCATCTAAGGGCTTCCAAAAACAACAACAACAGCAACTCTTGTCTCATGAGAGCCTCATTTGTATTTTTAAGTTGTCTTTGTTTGCAAGTTTCCTCGTTCCTTACACACATGTAGGCTGGAACAGGAGACCTTTCAGACTCTGAACATAGCACTCAGGAAGCAGCCTTGTTCTTAAGCCCGTCTCCCCGCTACAGGAAAGTCCAAGCTTTCTCAAACCAATTGTGTAAATAATTACCCTGATAAATTATCTGTCTATTGTTTAGCAACTTCCCCATCTGGCAATAATCATACCCCATCATTCATTCTTGCAGTATGATTTTTTTTTTTTATTAGGCTCTGTGCAGTTACTGGGGATTATACCTAATCTGCTTCCCGAATGCTAGACTGGCTACTACGCCAGGTGTGTTCCCCAAAATCTTGTTTGAATCTTCCTGGATTATTTCTGCTCCAGCAGTCTGGCATCCTAGAGAGGCACTTCACACTGGTACATGCTGCTGGTCCATCCTGACTAATAGAGACCTCCTCTACTCTCTGCCTTCTTCTCCTCTGCGCTCCTTCTCTCTCTCTCTCTCTCTCTCTCTCTCTCTCTCTCTCTCTCTCTCTTTCTCTTCTCCTTCTCCCTTTTTGTCCCTACCTGTAATGCTCAGACTGGTAACTCAAACTCTACCTGTCTCTATCCTCTCCAGTGATTGGTTGTAGGCATTTTTATTTAACCAATGCTTTTAAACTGGGGAGTAAGTGTTACATAGCAAAGGCTATGATGTACATGGGCATTTGATCTTCTTGGGGTAAGCAGATCTTTGGGTACAGAATTTATCGGATGATACAAGCAGCACCAAACCAGCCCCCAGCCTTAGATGAGCAGAGAGATGCGACTATAAATGTTAGTGCCTGCTATCTTCAACCACATCTTTTCAGTCATACCTACCTCCGTTAGCTGCTGCTCTGCGTCTTCACTTCGGCAGCTACTTCTGAGATCTGAGTCACAGAACGTTAGTTCTGATAATGCCAGAGGGATTTTAGTTTTGTTTGAAAGTCACTTGTATCCAACTCATTATTAAATCTTCACCTTTTTTGTTCTCTCCCCTCCCTCTCCCCTCCCCCCCTCCCCCCAGATAACTCCCTAATCATTTCTAACTCTGGTTCTAAGGATATGGCCTTCACCAGCACCAAAACATACACATTCAGATCTACACACACTCAAGTAATATAAAAGAATAAAGTAAGCATTTATTTTTTAAAAAAGAAAATGTGTCAGGCAGTGGTAGTGCACTCCTTTAGTCTTAGCACCTGGGAGGCAGAGGCAGGCAGATCTCCAAGTTTGAGGCCAGCCTGCTCTACAGAACTTCCAGGACAGCCAGGGCTATTCAGAGAAACCCTCTCAACACCGTCCCCCACCCCCCCCACCCCCCACCCCCGCCCAACAAAAAAAAGAAAAAGAAAACAATTTTACATGGGTATAAGCACTGGCATTAACAGAAATATAGGTGCACGGGGCAAGGATATTACACTGGATATGAGTATAAACTACGAAGCTGCTCAGGCTGACATGTATTAAACAGTGTGCTGTGTGCTTGTGTATGTATGCATATAATTTTGGCAGCTTCTGAGGTTACATGGATCAAAGATTTGTGGATTCAATTAAATCGTAAATTGGATGCTATTGTGGTTCTTTGGGCTGCACTGGATTTGATTGCAGGCTGATAAGGTAAAACTGTAGGTCAAAAGGATTGTATAAGAGAGTTAAGTACAGTTATTTATTTTTTTTTTGCTTGCTTGTTTTTTGGGTGTTTGCTTGTTTGTTTGTTTGTTTGTTTGAGACAGGGTTTCTCTGTGTAACCATGGCTATCCTGAAACTCACTCTTTAGACCTGGCTGGCCTCGAACTCAGAAATCTACCTGCCTCTGCCTCCCAAGTGCTGGGATTAAAGGTGTGCACCACCACTGCCCGGCTCCAAGTACAGTTTTACTCTGAACAAAGTTTTTTGTTTTGTTTGTGAGATTTCTAGAAGACTTCAGGTTTACATCTGAGAAGGAGTAAGTCTGTTCTCAAAGAGCATGTACACTTAGGAATCGACACTTGTTTGTTTCTATTTTATTATTATTTGAAATATCACTATGAAAATGGAGTGTTGCTTCTATTTATGCAAGTTCTAGGAAGTTTTAATTGTGTTGGATTTTTTTTAACAAATATGTATTCACAGCTCACATAGCCTGTGTTGGCATCAAGCTTTCCATGTAGTTAAAGATGACTTTGAATTTCTGATGCTCCTCTTCCCAGGATTCCCTGTGCAGTGACTAAAATCATATATCACCTAGCATGATTTATGCAGTGTTAGGGACCCAATCCAAGTTTTCACAGGCACCTTGCCAATTAAGCTACATCCCCAGTGCTATGCAGAAATCCTTGATTTTCAGTGGACAAGGAATAGAAATCAGAGTCCAGAATAAGCCGGTTCCTTTCCCATGTTCCCCAATTTTATTCTGTCTATTTTGTGTCAGTAGAACTCTTGCCTAGCCTACTCCAAGCATTGGATTCAATCCTCAGAACCTCAAAAACAAGCACAGACATAAAAAAAGAATAAGATCATAAAACAAAATAACTAATGAAATGAAGAGGACTTGGCATAAAATAACAACAATTAGCAAACAACTGAGAGGTAGGATCTTAAGAAAATGCATAAATAAAATAGAATGGCATAGTCTGTCATAGACGGCAAAAAACATGTGCATGCCTATATTGAGGATGCCAGAGGAGAGCTGTGGGTCTTAGGCCTCAGAGACGGCTGCTTACCTTATCATATATATAGGCTGGGGTAGGGGGTGTCTCTTACTGGTCTCAGCTACGTAAGCAGCCTAAGGAGGATAGTCCGTGAGTCCCAAGGACCTTCCTGTCTCTCTTTCTGAAGCATTTTAATTACAAGTGTGTACCACCATATTTAGTGTTCTTTAGCATGGGCTCAGGTCATTAAAGTTGGGTTCTTCTGCTTGCATAGCAATCACTTTACCAACTGAGCTATCTCCTTGAACATTAATAACTGCTAAATAGTGAATTCAGTCTGAGGAAGTAATTTTAAACTCTACCACATAAGATTTTTACTACGCAAATCTTTGTCCTACAATGTCAAATCCCTAAGTTTTACACTTAGGGATTTGAAGTTTTACACTTTCTTTACCTGAACAACTTAAAAAATTGTCTGCCATGATAGTGTATGTCTGTAATCCCAGGACTCAGGAGATGAAGACAGAAAGGTTGGAGTTCAAGGCCAGCTAAGGCTACATATCAAATGTGAGAGTAGTTTGAGCCTTATGAGATCCTGTCTTGAAATAAACAAAAATGAATTTATTAACAACTCTAACAATCATTTAATGTTTCTATTTATGTTACTCTAGAGTGATGAGATTATAATCTGAGTGTGATAAAATCTCTGACCTGGAATCTTATCTCTAGTAGCAGGAAAAAATTCAATCTAGAATGTATTATATTTCACATACCGAAAAAAAAATGTTTATTTTGTCAGTTTGTGTTATTAGGAAAATCAAAGTCCCTTCTTAGGGTTCTTAATCATGTTAATTACAAAAAACTGAGAGTAGAGTCAGAAAAATTTTATTAGTGTTTAAAGGAAAAACTTTAGGACAGGTAAGATATAAATCTTGACAGGGAGATGGAGATAAGGGTGATGGAGAAGGAGAGAAAACTGTGCTACACAATAAACAGGCAGCTAAGGGCTGGGGACGAGGGTCTCAGAGAAAGTGACACTAAGAATCTGTAAATGACCACTAGTACTTCTAGCTTCCTTAGACAACCCAACATTCTTAAGAACTTAATTCAATTCAAGAGAAGCAGGATTTAGAGAGAAAGAAGGAACACATTCCAGCTTGCCTTGAAAATACTAAGATCTCTAGTGATTGACTTGGCTAATATGTGACAGAATGTCTGAGTTAGAAAAGTTTAATGGGCAAAATTCCACCAATTTAAGTATAAAACAATTAGCTTTTTATTTATTTTTATGAAGTGGGCGACATCCATTTTCCTAAGTGGACATCAATGAGTTGAAACCCATGGACAACTTTTAGAAGCAGAAAGAAAAAATAGTAATAATAAATGTGACACCACTGACAAATGATTGGTCACTTTCCCTTTTTTTTTGGTTTTACCTTCCTTTATTATTCTTTATTATTATTTTCAATTAATTATTTTATTTATTTGCATTCCAAATGTTGCTTCCCTCCTATTCTCCCTCCCAAAGTTCTTTTCCTCACCCCCCTTCCATTTTGCCTCTGAGAGGGGGTTCCCTGCCCCTACAGCATTTCCCTTCCCTGGAATATCAAGTCTCTACAGGATTAGGTGCATCTTCTCCCACTGAGACCCGACAAGACAGTCCTCTGCTACTTATATGCCAGGGGCTTTGGTTAGTGGCTTAGTCTCAGGGAGCTCCCAGGTGTCCAGGTTATTTCCTATGGTGTTGTCATCCCTTTCACCTCCTTCAATCCTTCCCCTAACTCTTCCGTAGGGGTTTCCAACCTCAGTCCAATGGTTGATTGTATCTGCCTCTATCTGTCTTAGCTGCTGGTGGAGCCTTTCAGAGGACACCCATGCTAGGCTTCTATCTGCAAGCACAACATAGCATTGGTAATAGTGTCAAGGTTTAGTGCTTCCTCCCAGCCCCCATGGGATGGATCTCCAGTTGGGCCAGTCACTGGACCACCTTTCCTTAAGTCTCTGCTCCATTTTTATCCCTGCATTTCTTTTAGGCTGAATCAATTCTGGGTCAAAAATTTTGACTGTGAGTTGGTAACCCCATCCTTCCACTGAGGGTCCTGTCTATCTCCTAGAGATGGTCTCTTCAGGTTCCATCTCCCTACTGTTGGGCATTTCACCTAAGGTCACCCTCAGTGGGTCCTGGGAACCTCTCATTGTCACTTTTCTTACGAGAACAATATAGACTCATGCTGCAGTGGTACCCTGGCTATCTTTTCCTAGTAAGTTTATATTATCGAACAAACAACTTGGGCTTTGGTGAAGAGATGTGTGAGGTTTCATCACAAATGACCCCCACTGTCTTTTAGGTCTGTTGTCTTTTCCTCAACAGGGAAATCTGACTGAGTCTAATCTCCCCTGAGAGGCCTTTTTCTGTTTTATGTCTTTTTCCTTCCTTTAGGATCCTGATTTGGTGACATATACCACAGTAAGTAATATAGACCCCAGGAGGTGTTCAGGATTCTTGGGTCAAAGTAATGTGGTCATAATGAATGTAGATTGATTTAGGTGTCTACAGTTCACACTAACTTAGAACTTAAGAGTAGATAATACATGCCTTTCAAGTGCAGACAATTTGAGAATTAATAATTTAGAGTATTTTTGACCGGAGATTCGTTTCTGAATGGGCAGGCTATTACTAAATAAGGATCGATGTGTTAAAAGATGTGACAGTATTTATTGCATTGATAATGTTGATAACAAACAAGGTGAGTGAATGATACTTCTTCCTTTTGTAAGAGTGACATGTAAGAAATAACCCACATTATATCAGGAAAGAACAAGAGCTATTTTTAGGTATTTAATAAATGTTGTGGCCTTTTCCTCCAGTTTAACTGATATCATTATTAGTTTAACAGTCACACAGGGTATGGTGGTGTATGACTATCATCTCAGCACTCAGGAGGTGGAAGCAGAAGGATCACAAGTTCAAGGCCAGCTTCTACTACTTAAAAAGTTCAGTATAAGCTTGGGCTAAATCATGAAAGCCCTTTTCACAAAATAAAATGAATAAAAGAAAGAGGGTGAAAAAGAAAGACAGAGACATGATTGGAGGAGGGATAAGGGGACAGGGAAGCAAGGAAGGGGAGGGAGAAGAATATAGATATGACTAGATGTCAATAAAAATGGTTTGATGCTGCATGCATGCTCAGAAAAAAATGCCTATGTTTTAACTTGAAATACAAATAACCTGAGTGAAGCAGTGGAATTCTTGCTTGAAGACCTTTCTGATAATATTGCCTTCCTTTAATAGTGCAAAAGGTGTCACAAGTGTCACACGTAAATGTTCCCTAAGAAAGATAAGAATCCATTCATAAAAAAAAAACCTTTTTCTAAGTAAATGATGTTGCTTCCAATAATGTATGATAAGCCAATGAACACTGATATTTGATATCATCATAGCAAGGAGAACAAACCCCAGAGTTTTATTTAGAATGTGTCACACAGATACAAAGAAGATTTGTAGCTTCCTTTGATGTGCTCACATGAAATGCCTGTAGTCAAACGGTTATTTTTAAGCTTGAGAAGAAACTCAGGACAAAAGGAACATTTTAAATATAAAAGGGAATTCAGGAAGATCACACAGAAGTAAAATCACTATTACAAAGTTCAAAGCCACATTGTTCTTCAAATATCAAGACGCCGACTTAAATATCATTGGTGACCCTTTTTCAAGGGAGACTTTCTAGGGTTTAAGGAAGTGATGGACACATGGCCACTCTTTGGCCCCTTTTAGAAACTGCTTGGTTTTGGAGCACTATTATGCTTTACTTTCTTGCAACCAAGTCTCCTGTTGTGTCAGACTTTTGAACTCAGAAAGGAGTTCTTAACAGCAAGATAATGGGTAGGCTGTGACAGGCATCAAGTCAGCAGACTCCCAAAAACAGGGAGAGGACTCTGAGGTGTCAGTTCTCTGTCTGAGCAGTGGACAGTCCCTTGTCAGCTTCAGAAACCAATGGTTGGCCCCTGTATGGATGGGAGCCAGAAGTTTGCTTTAATTTTGAGAGGACGTCGGGTGCTTCTGGTGTCAAGGATAGTCCTACAAGCTCTCCATAAGATTGTATGGGCAGATCTTAATGAAGACTTGCCCAGAGAAGGGATCTGTATCGTATAGTTAGAAAATCCTCTAGATGTACATGGATGGAGACTTGTGTGTGGCAGTCCTGGTCCGCTAAGCAATTCCATTTGTTGGTTTATTTCCTCTTGTGGAAACTTCAGAAAGTAATACGTATATGCAATATGCAAATGTGGAAACTGACACTTGGAGAGAAGCAATGTGGCCTATGTTGGGATGTTGGACTACACTTCCTTCCAATCTATGTCTTTTGAATTCTGTTGTTCTAGTACTCTGGTATAGTGTGCATGTGTGGTTTTCTTTTTCCCCCACAACTGATGTGCTCAGCAAAGTCATTTATTAGGAATATAAAAATCATAGGATTGCTTTTATGGGGGTTCAAGAAAGTCTATTACAAGTCTTTCATTTAATAAATAAGAAAGCCCAACAGGCAATAGTTAACTGGAATTCCTAGTCATCTTCAGACATTTTGTTGTTACACACATCAATATCACATCCCTAGAAGTCACAGAGAATGTATGTTTTTGTGCCAAAGAAAGAAGATCAACTGGTATATTTGAAAAATAGTTTCACTTCTGTGTCACTTTTAAATCATCATTTAAAATTATTAAAACAAAATTTTATTTCCCAGCTTTATTGAGGCAAGATTTAAAATTACAAAAAGATGAATGTAGTGTCCATAATGAATTTTACTTTCAAAATTACAGTTGAAACCTGGGATTTCATATACCTTATCCAAATGCTTCCTATTAAGGCGTATTCCCAACCACTATCTCCCCCCTCTCTTCCCCCTCCTCCTTCTTCTTCCTCTTCTCCACTTTTTATTTTATTATTTATTTTTCTGTGTAACCCTATTTATCACGGAACTTCTTTATAGTCCCATTTTTGAGTCCCTCCCCTGACTTCCTTTATGGTAGATTGTGATCTGTGATAGGAGTACATGAGACAGATAAATTCTTTCCTCCTTAAGCTGCTTTTACAAAGTTTGTCTGCTTGAATTTATTTGCCTTTATCAGTGTTTTGTCTGCATTTGAGTCCAGCCTACATTCTGAGTGACCCCAGGCACTGGATTCCCTGGAAATGGAGTTACAGACAGTTGTGACCTGTCACTCCGGTTGGAGGAGGAACCAATCTACTAGCCCTCAGCAAAAGCAACAATGAGCTGTTCCTCCAGCCCCTACCCCTACTTCCCAAAACACACCAACTTGCTTTAGGTCATGGTCTTTACTCAACAACAGAGAATGAGCTAGTAGAGGCTGGTATATTTTGGACGAAGCCATTCAGAAACATGCCATCTATTTATCAACTCATTCACCTGACAATATTCACAAGACCATCGATTATGTCTGTCACTAAGAAACTCCAAAGAGTTTATCAGTGGGTAGATGGTGACTAACTTTAATGCAGCACACAGTGCTCGGAGAAATACCCCTTAGAAAGCAAATAGTGTGGATCTCTCTAGTGTTCCCATGGTGTTCATAACTAGACCTAAAAAAAAAAAAAATCTGAGAATATGTGTACTGTACATTAATACATCTGTCTTTACTCACACTCTCTTCGTTGTCCAAAACAAAATATATAGTACCATAGATTGAGTTTCCTGATTTGTTTTCTTTGCTACTTGTTTTAGAAGTAAGTCACAAAGACACGAGCAAATAGAAGCATGCACAGACAGAGAGAAATTCATGGGTGGAACATCAAAGTCAGTACAGAAGTACAGGAGATGATGAAAACAAGAGAAATAGAAATTGAAAAGAAATGCACAAGGGCAAACCTGAGAGCCCATGTCCCTACATAAGGAATTCGAGCTCCTTCAACAATACTTCCTGCTGTCAATTTCCTTCCCAAGCTAGTTTTTTTTTCTGTAGGAACACACCAGAATTTGCCATATGTACGTTCTGGCCCAGAGTTACCAGATCCTCCCATTTTTGTAGGTTTACAGGTATGGGTTATTGGGCATAATTTGAATTTTAAATCTTTTCTGTAAATTCCCCTTGAAAGTCAATGTGTAGGCCAAACAAAACGTATCTGGCTAGCGCACTGAGAACTTCCCCTTACACCCTTCGAAGAAATTAGCCCAGGTTTCAGTTCTCTGCACCCTTGCTCAAGCTCATAGGGCCCAAGACTATGAACACATCTAGGAGCCTGAATTTTTAATGACTTTATTATGTCATCTCATTTGAGAACCAGGAAAATCACATACTGGGGGAGGGAGAGGTGCATAATCACATTTGAATTTCAAAGCATTATACTTCATTAAATCTACCACTTTATGGATGGGATTATATTACATCCAGAGTTTTTCTTCTTACATGTACTACTGTGGCTTTTGTGGAACTTTTCAGGTCAGGATTATTGGCTCCAACTTTATGGTTTAATAGATAGTTCATAGTTTAAGGACCAGGGGATAATGAGCACTTACCTTTAAAATGTTCCACAAAGTACCAGTTTAAGATGCAGTATATGTGACTTTCTTCGCACTATCATTCGATTTCTGGACGTTAGAAAGGGTTTTCTGACTTCACGGTTGACAGAGTTTCAGTAGGTGACAGCAGCAGTGGATGCAGAAGGAGGTTGTCTTCTGCATCTCTCTCTCTGACAGTCTCGATGCTCACCCCACACTATCACATCCCTTGTCAAGAACATCCTCATAAAGTTATCAGTTATCTTTCAGCATGCAGAGGAGACACCATATTTTTCCTTCCATGATTTTCACGTTGCCTACTATCCTATATAATGGTGTGTCTTATCTTGAGCTATGTGATGTAGTCCCACGTAAAAACTAGGTCATCAATAACTCACTTATATAGTAGTTTGGTAAAATGAATTTTAAAAACTGCTAGTTTGCTTAATAATAATAATAATAATAATAATAATAATAATAATGCAATTTTGAGAAAATTTCTTTTTACTTTAACCGTATTTGTAATTTTATTTTACCTATTATTTTTGTACCGCAGAGAGGAGTGTGTGTGTGTGTGTGTGTGTGTGTGTGTGTGTTTCTGTATACTTGGCTGGAACTTGCTGCCTAGACTAGGCTAGCTTCAAACTTCCAGCCACTCTCCTGCCTCTGCCTCCGAAATTCTGAAATTAAGGCGTAGGCACCTTGCCTACTATTTTTTATTTTAATTTTCCTGCAATTTTATTAGAGTACAAATCTCATTTAGGCATAAAAATAATTTTTAATTAATTATTTTATTTATTTATTTACATCCCAAATGTTGCCCCTCTTCCTGGTCCCCCCTTCCAGAGTTCTTCACCTCATTCCCCCTCCCCTTCCCCATCCCCCTTCCCTCTCCCTTGTATTTCTCTTCCCTGTTTTGCCTACTATACTAAGCATTTTTTTTGAAAAAGTAGGACCGTGATAGTTTGTATTTTTTTCTCAAACCACTTTTAGAAATCCAATTACTTAACATGCATTTTTTATGCCATAAGTCAACTGTAGACAAACCACTAATGTATATTACTTTACTTCATAAAATAGTAGCAAGGAAATTATAAAGCTTTAAATAGTTTTATATGCAAGTTAAAAAACTTTCCAAACTTTAAAAACAACAACAAAAAAGAGACTGGTGTGTGTGTGTGTGAGTGTATGTGTGAGTGTGTGAGTGTGTGTGTGTGTGTGTGTGTGTGTGTGTTTTGTTCTCTCAAGACTCAAGGCTCTTATTTCAAAACCCAGATGGGATTTCAAAATACAAGTAAATAAATGTCCAAGCCTCTTGGCCTCTGCGCTGCCATTCTATGTCTGAAATCTTGCCAAAATGAAATTTTCCATTCAAGAAGGACTGGAATGCACTAAACTGATTTAAAAGACATTCTTAAACTGGTGGAAACTTTGTGCAACTTCTGAGCACCTCTTGTTGTTCATACAGCTGCTTCAGTGGACGTTTCCGTGGAACATAACACACTGAAAATTAAATTCTCAATGCTTTCGTTTCCTTCTCCTACTGAATTTATTATTCTTTTCCTCGGTGCCAAGGGTAGACCATAAGTAGGCATTAGGCTAGAAGCTAATATTTCACTAAGGAGCCAGGAGTAGAACAAGGATGAGTGAGAATATCTCACTGTGAGGGCAGAGAAAGAGAACGCGCGGGCCGAGAGAAGGGGCATGGTTCAAATGTTCGGTTGCAAAAGGCTCATACTTAGCTCAACATTTAAGACTTCTCAGAAGAGTTGTAGATACATAAGAACTTAACTTTCAATTACTGTGGGAGTCAAATAGTTAACAGGTAGGGGCCCATCTCAAGAACTGCAAAGGAGAAATGTGGAGAGTCTGCAGTATGAGAGACCTTTCTAAAAGAAGAGGCCTGCCTGTCAAGGGATGATGGACTTTGGGACCTAGAAATTGGCAGTCTGTGAAAACGTGCACCAAAAGAAGCTGGGGAGAAAATGACACTGGTTTAAATCCAAAGTAGAAGAAATGAGAGCTACTGAACCTTCGAGGAGAGCGCTGAATAGTTTCTACACAGCGAGACAGCTTCCACATTTAAACAGCCACGTGCTGAAGAGCAAGGAAAAGTTACTAGTCCTTTCTAAGCTTTCTTTCCACTCTCAATTCCCTCCTTTTCAGGATTTTCACTTAGTCAGGGCACCCCGGAATTATATAGTGTGAGAGTTCCTTTAGCCTAGACTTACTTCCTTTCCCTCTCTCTTTCTACTGATCTTCGACAGAAAGATACTTCCCCTCCTCTGCGGTCATTGGTTCCAAGTGTGCATAGGGGGAAAGGGATGAAAGGAACACACACAGATACCCGCGCGCACCCGCAAAACAACAACAACAACAACAAAAACTTTTGTGATTTGGGATACTTGGGCCTTTGTTGTATCTTTCTTCCTTGTCCCTCCACGCCCCCAACCACGTGACCCAGAGATTGGGATTTTGTGAATGGAGCAGAAAGGTGGATGGGGGGGGGCATAGGCAACGCCCCCTGCTCGAAAGCATCCAATCCTCTGGCGGAGCGCTGCGGGGTCAGCAATAAACAACAATGGACTGGAAATCCACGGTTCCTCATTGGCTTCAGGGACAGGCTCCCGGGGCCTTTCGAGAAGCTCCGCCCTCTCCCGGTTGCTCTGGATACCTGTCCCGCTCTGGCCTCGCAGAAAGGCTTTGGAAACTGTTACCGCCTTGTCTGGGGTTTGCAGACTGGCGGGGTACTCTCGCTGTTGTCCTCTGTTCGGGTTGCACCCTCACAAAGTCTTGTAGTGTTTGAACGCACCCCTCGCCCGTTCTCTGATACTGCCCTCTCTCAAAGTGGACGCGCGTGGCGCACTGACTAGTCTCCAGACAAGCATTGTGTGTGCCCTGGAAGACTACACTTTTCCCAAGACGAAGCGCAGAGTGGTTTTGTCATAAGCCACACTCTTTCTCGGCGGGTCTGGAGTGCCAGGCGCGTACTCTCCCATTTTGATGTTTCCACCATGTTCCGTTTAAGGAAAGAAACTTTCGAATAGAAATTGAGAGCTGCACCACATTGCTCAACGGGGCTAAACAGCTGCTGGAAAAGTCCTTTATAGTCCCCAGCTCTGGTCTCCACCAGGATCTCAAGTGACTTTTAGCACCGTGAAGCCTCAATCCTCCCTGGCCTCCAATTCTTGGTCGGGCATCGACTGAAAGGGGACACATCAGAACTAAAGCCCAGTGGGCAGGCAGCTTCAGACACTGTCTAGCTTCCAAACGTCCCATCATTGTCCTTGTAACCCGAACCCTCCCAGCTCTCCCCCTCTTGATGGAGGAAGTGAAATCCTCAAATACAGTAAGTGACACCCTCCGCCTCTCTGTATACATAACAAAAGCTCCGGAAACGGCGGGGACCGGGGTGGGGTGGGAGGGGGGCATCTGAACTACCAAGTCCTCCCCCTCCCCTCGGTGGCCACAGGAGGTTTATTTCCTCTCTGCACTCTCCCGGGTGAATCTGATTTTTATACTTTCCTCGCCCTCATTGCTACGTACTCCTCCGGATCCTCTCTTCCAGCGCCACCTCTCCTGTGAAGCAGCTTCTCTCCCTTGCTTTCCTTTCAATATTTTCATGTCCAACGGACGAAAAGAGATCATTTTTATTCAAGATGTATTAAAAAAGAAACCTTATAAAGACCTATTACAATGGTGATAAATGTTGAAAAAAATGAAAAAAAAAAAATAGCTTGGACCGAAAGCTGCTGGGGAGCAAGGCTGGAGCGTGTGGTGGGTGGACTCCGGGTCAAAGGTAGAGAGAAAAGGGATTATGGACACTCAATCTATACCTGAACCTCTACGACAGTGCTTTAAGAACATCGGCCTAATAATGGACCAAACAACGCTAGAAATGAGAACTGGTTGACTTTGTAGACTAGGTTTCAGTATCCCTCCGGTCTTAACAAAAACAGCGAGTTAAGAAGGAAGTAGGTTTCCTCGGTGGCTTTTCCTGGGTGCGGACCCTGCGACTTCTCCCAAGTGGTCGATTATGCACAGGGGCACAGGAGACCCAAGGGAAGGGGCCGAAAGCTGCCTGATTGACAGCCCGAAATCTGATCTTGTGAAAGAGACGTGGAGCCAATGGGAGGCAGCGATCCATCAGTTTGGATTGGAGGCCCCTGGAGGAGAAGTAGAGGAAAAACCACCGAATTCAGCTCTGTCAGAGGCGCTTTCGGCTTCCAAGGGGAAGTGCTGGGCAATAATTAATGTTTTTATTAAATTTGGAGGGAATTTTTTGCAGCCGTTCGCTTAGCGTGGCCTTCAGGTGGGTATTTCCAACAACTTTTTATGTCTCTCCAGATAATTGCATGGTTGTGGGTTGCAAAAACTATTCTTATGAAAGAGGTATCTCCGTCTCTTTAGTCCCGTTAGGTGAAAAGCAAGTCTCGTTGATCGCCATTGCTAGTTTTGCACACGTTTGCGAATCAGAGCTGCCTGGGGTACACTGACCGAGCAGGGAACATTCAGAGTGTAAATAAATACATTACTTCTTGTTAGGATTTTTGATATGACCGAAAGTATGTAAATTGTGAACTCTCTTGGCTCTCTTTGGATCCAGGTGAAGAAGGCGGCGTAGGGGAGGGTTATTTTTGTGAATGGGGCTGTCGAGGGTAATTAGCTATGCAAATGCAAGAGCTTCATTCATGATTTTTTTTAAAGCCTAAAAGCCATCTTGTTCCCCTCTAGGTTGATAGAAGTCCAGATCCCGAGGAAATCTCCAGCTAAATGCTCAAAATATAAACCACTGAGCTAATATTTGCGAAGAGGAGCAGAATGGATGGATTTTATGACCAGCAAGTGCCTTACGTGGTCACCAACGTGAGTGATCAGTTCGAAAGTTGCTGTTTATAAACTTGACTCGGACGGGGGTGGGGAGAGCGAGAGATGCGAAGGGAGGGGGCAGGGGGTTGGGACTGCAGACACTTTATCTGCTTTGTTGCCACTGTAGGGCGACTCTGCCTCTAGAAGCCCTATCTACAAAATGAGCTTACCTTTGAGTGATCCGGATAAGGCATAGTTTTGTTTTAAGACCCCTTCTTCTGGTTAATGTGTCCACGATGAGTGCAAGAGGAGACCGAGGGCAGCAGCAGCAGCTGCACTCAAAGTTTGTGGCTGGGTTTATCTGCCACATTGAAAAGAACGAAGTTGAGACAAATGCTGACAATTTTGTGTTTACATGGGGTGTCCTGGGGGTTTTCTTCGCCCCCTCCCCTTCTCATTTTCTCACTTTTCCCAGTTTTCCTTCTGCTTCTCTTACTGCGGGTGGGGGGTGGTGCTGTCTGAGAGAATGGAATTCACTGTTTTAATCTGGAGTTGATTCAGAAAAATAAAAAAAAAAACATTAAGTGTTTTAGCTTAATGTTTTGATGCTGAGATTACGAGTAAAGTAGAATGAGGATAAACAGGAGTGTTAGGACATGCTCTGGGAAGCAACTCTCCCTCGCTGCTGAACTCAGCCTGAGCTTTCACTGTCAAAGTCAGACAATACATGGTGGAGTTATATCAACTTTTTTTTTTCCTACTCAGAGAGAGGATCCAGTAGGCTTAAGTTATGTATGCATGTTTTTTTTTTTTAATGTGTGACATCTGAGATTTATATTCTTTTAAAGGATTTTTATCTTTCCCTTTGTAGAGTCAGCGTGGGAGAAACTGTACCGAGAAACCAACAAATGTCAGGAAAAGAAAATTCATTAACAGAGATCTGGCTCATGATTCAGAAGGTGAGGTTTGATTCTGAGCTGAATGTCTCTCTCTTTTTTTTTTTTTTACTGGTACTCTCTACCCTCCAAAGGGGTACATCTCAATCTCACCTAAAAAATAGTAGACACTGAGACATGACTGTCCATGCAACCACTCACACTGTGAGTTTGCCTTGGAGACTGTTTTATGGTCTTGTCACAAAAGTAATGAGAAGAAAATAAACAGGCAACAGAGAACTTCTTATTTTAAACAGTATTTTGTGCTCCTTCTTGTCCACTTGACAGATAATTCCCTATACTGAGATAACAATTTCAAACTGGGATAACACCCTGGGATATAGAGTAAGCAGCCGTGCCCACTGCTTATGTTTTTCTTTCAACTTTATTACAAGTTAAACAATATAAATGGAAGCCATATACTATTGTTGAAATTTTATGAGTGAGTTTGATGACGGTATTTTGAAGTTATAACATTTGTTGATGGGCCTTAACGTGTTCACTAGATCAAACTTAAGGCTTATGGAATACTTATTATATTATTTAGTAAATTAGGCTGTAGATTCTTCCTACAAACTGCTGGTAGGAGGTCAATATATTATGAATTATTTCAGCCCTGTGGGGCGACTCATTATGGATTCAGGAAACTTAGACTTAATTACTAAAGTTCACATTGAATTTAATTAAGTAGACTGAATTCTAAAACTTCATCAAATTTTCATTCTCATTAGATACTTTTCTTCCTTACCCCCCCCCCCCCCATGGCAGAATATAATTTGGAATTGATAATAAACCAAAGCAGGTCACTAATGCCTTTGACTTTTATAAATCTGCTAAGTAGAAATTTTTCTTGAAATGCTTGTATTTGAAGTTGCACTCTGTGTTTATGTTGAGCTATTTGGCTGGAAAATGTAACTTGGGAATTAGCTCAAGTTCTGTTGATATTTTGTACATAAAATTAAAATGTAAAAGTTCTGTCTTTCTAATATTTACCCCACTTCTATTTTAGCAAGAGTTAAATGATCTTAAGAAGGGATTCTGTACATAGATCATCTTAGTGAATTTCAGTGTATGTATTTTTTTCTTTTCCTGAGCTTACTTCTTAATTATTTTGAAAAAGCAAAAAAAAAAAAAAAAAAAAAAAAAAGATAAAAAAGAAGGTAATTTGATTTAGTTGCCTAAACATAATATTACTGAGTTGCCTTAAGAAATCTCTTAAAGTGTCCCTTAATTGATGTCATAAGTAAGCAGGATTACTGAGATACTTGAGATATGAATCCTATGTTCAGTTGACGTTCCCTAAATTAAAATCATATTGAGTGGCAGTGTCATGACAAACATTTTCATTTAAGGAAGCCTATAGACTGTTGAGTCTCATGTTTGTGTGTCTGACTTGCTTTTAGAACTCTTTCAAGATCTGAGTCAGTTACAAGAAACATGGCTTGCTGAAGGTAAGAGGCAAAACTGTCTTTAAATGGGAAAAGCAACTCTAGAAGGGGGTGGAGGGAGTCCTGAACTTGCTGTCTTAAATGTTCAACCCAATTAATTGAGCTCTAAAAGAGCCACCTCATGTGTCATGCATACATTAGAGCCTCTGATGAGTTTGTCTTTGGGGACTCTGGGGCTGCACTACCCAGTGTCATCACAAATTACCAGGAGAAATTGCTTCCAGCTCACAATCACATCTGCTTTTGGCAAGAACTAATGCACCAAGACTTCAGGTTCTAAGCCTCTGTTCAGATTTTAATTGCAATTGATCAGGTTTATATTATTGTACCTCGAGAGACCTCAAGCCAGAACTGGCTGGCTTGCTGTTTCCCTTAGAGCAGCGCATGTGATTGTTTGGTGCTCTGCTGAAGGACTTTTCTGATGGCAGAAATTAGTTTCTCTCGGCTCATCAGGACGGGATGCTTCAAGATTTAAGTGCAGGTGTCTTTTTTCCTCCTTGTTCACAACACAGAACGTTAGGTGTGTATGTCTCCGTTAAGAAATCTATGGGTTTAAAATAAATCTTTTAAGGGGATTTGAAGGTTTTTCAAAAATTTGTTTCATGTGTTATGCTGCATATGTTTGTTGAAGTTTGACTTTCGATGTCTTGTGACTTTTCTTAGGATTTAATATGGAGATATTTAATAGCATTTTGGATTTTTGAAAATTTTATATTCCAATCTATTATATCTTTTATTGTGTGCAACTTTGTTTATAGGAACAATGAGATGAGGCTTCAGTAACGCTTGACACATATTCAGATATGCTTAAGGTGGAAGATGTTTATTGGTTATTTGCTATTTAAAATTTTTCTTTTGAATATTTGTAAAATATTATTTTATAAGGTGTGTGTGTGTGTGTGTGTGTGTGTGTGTATGCGTATGCGCGTGCTCACGCACAAGTGTGTGTGTAGGAGGAATGAGAAAGTTGCTGATATTTAAACAGTTAGTGTGTTTTGTTATTTTCCTACTTACTTTCTGTGGGGCCTCTAATTCTGGTTAATAGATTTTCAAGATGGTTCAAAGGAAAGGGAGGGTCTCCAAATGGAATCCCGTGCTTCTGTAGCTGCTTTGAGGTAGACTGAGGAGTTTTTAGCCTGGATCTTGTACTCAGTTGGTGAAGTTGCTGCTAGCATGTAAACAAGTTTCTTTGTCTTGCTGATAATTCTAGTTCTTCAGAAGGCTTTTACAACCTTAAAGGATTCAAAATCATTTAAGTTAAATAGCTCTTAATTATCCTTTGAAAGGGGGGTTGCATTTATATGTTAATGAATGGTAAGTATAAGTAAAGTTTTATTTAAATGTAAGATCATTTTTGCTTGTCTCTAAATGAAACTTACTGCAATAGATTGCTCAGTATTGCAATATAAACTATATATTCAGATAACTTTCTCATAAAAATTCGTACAGGCTCTTATGTTAACTTTTATCTATTGGTTTGTTTTTTTTAAGTTGAAGGTTATATGGCATTTTGTTTACTCAAGAATGTACTCACTTATCCAAAATAAGTGACTATATTCCCCTAATTGTGGTGGAAGGTTTATTGGTTCTTGAAGATGTTTAAATGTGAAAACTGAATCCAAGTGAGTGCACTGGTTGGCAGACTTGGGATGTGCATAACAGCTGGTTTTGGAATTTTAAAATGTGGATCTGTAGCAGACTTTTATCATTTTTAGTACACTTTCTTTCTTTCTTTCTTTCTTTCTTTCTTTCTTTCTTTCTTTTTCTTTTTTTTACTTTGCACTTGACTTAGTTGTGTCTTATGGCTCTGATGGGAGAGGTGAATAATTTATCTGAGTTTGAATTTATCATTTATAGCAGTATGGAATATTCTTATCTCTTCATTACTGCAAATCAACACTGAAGGTTTAGCTTTATATAGAGTAAACCTAGATAAGGACTAATGTATTTGAAGGAACATGCTTTTACTTAGAAAAGAATTCATTAGCTTTATTAAATACAGGAATTAAGTTTGGAGGGTTTTTCTTTCCTGAATACCAGGTGTACTATTTACAAAACTGCATTTTAGAATAATATAAACATTTTTAAAATAGCTACATGAATTTATATAGTTATGATGTAAGCAAAATTTATTAATACAATTTAAAAAATCTAATAGTAAGAAGGTTTTTTTTTTTTTTAATGTTAGTAGACTAGTCATTTAGTTTTGGTCCTTAGCAATTAAATATAATTATTGTGTACCTATATTCTAATTTGGCTTATCCTCTGACTTCACTAATATTAGCTAAGAGATTGCAAAAATTAACTGGTTAATTTGTCACTACTTTTGTTCATTTGTGTTCTTCTGGACAGGCAGAAATTAATGGATTACTAAACCAGCAAAGGATAAACTGTTGGTGTGTACATATTTCTTTTCTTAATACTCCATAGCCAAGAAAGTAACCATGGAATTTTAAGACCTTTTGATCTTTTAAAATGATCACTGACAGTTAACCAAGTTTCTCCTCTGAGTTAGAAATCCCTCTAGGAAGCCAACAGGTCCAGCAACCTTTTTAAGACATAAGAATCAAGTTTACTACAGTGTGTCACATGATAATCACATTGAAAACATTTCCCGAAGTCCTAAATAGAAGTGATGCTTCTTAGAATTTTTAATATGTTTTTTGCTTGCAAGAATTTTTATAAGCTATAGCCAGTACAACATGTTGATTACTTATGAGTAAATGATTGTGTATCCAGAAATGTGTTTTATTTCCAAACGGCAGTTGAGGTAGAACAGGCAGGACTGTTGGAGGTAAGGATAGAGTTCATAAAGTCTTCTCTAAAAATATAATTGCATTTTCCCCTGCAACTTTATCTCCATACAGAGATCTAAAACATGTCTGTAAAATGTAACTTCACATTAGAAGCACTTTCCAAGCAATAATGCTGCAATTTTCAGGCTTGTAACAAATATACCACAACTTAAAATAATCACTTCCTGAGGGAAATTATAAAGCTAATGTTTTCAATGACCACAATGCCAGATAAAAGGAATAGAGACTATGCTTAGTTTAAATGTTACCATAGCTACTTTATATTGAACTTCACTATCACTATGGACAATTCTTTATTGATTCTCAGTCCTTTCAACCTAAATCGCTACTGACAGGCCATTGGAAGTACTTGATCCCTTGAAATAACTTGTTTAAATGTCACTTCTATCAACATTGTAGCAACTTTGTGTTCTTAACTTGTTTTGAAACCTGTAGTAAAGTAAGTAGTGTCTCAAACTTGTGTGTGTGTGTGTGTGTGTGTGTGTGCGCGCGTGCGCGCGCGCCAGCAGGCATAGAAGAGAGCTGGGGAGGACAGAAGTAGAAACTAAGTCAAGAATGCATGCACTTTCTAAGCATATCCAATCAATGCTTACCTAGTAACACAACTTATAGGAAAATAATATGTTGCAGTATATATTTCCTGTGAAACAGAACTGCTTTTGTCTTATTTTGTTGTGGTCTGGGTGTCCTGAGAGCCTCTGTTAGGAATGAGATTGAGGAGATTCACCACCACCAGGGTACAGGGCTTTCAGTGACACTCTGAAGCCAAGTTGCAGGGTGCAGCCACAGTTATACCTTTGGAGTTTTAATATCAAGAGCAAGATTGTACATCAAATGTCACTGTTATCTCATACAAATAAAGAGATTGCTTTTTGGTTTTATAAAATAGTCAAGTAATACTCACGTAGGTCTAGAAATAGAGACATTAATAGGTTTTCCTCACTTTGCTTCTGATACAGCATTTATACCCAAACTATGTTATTATGATGGTTACTGGAAGGTGAGCTGTTTTTATTTTTTCTGTGTTGCCTCCACTACACACACTGCTCATGAGACTCATTTCTATTTGTTCAAATACCCTACTTTAAAAGGAAAATAGACAACAACATTGGCCTTAGATTTGCTTTTCTTTCTTTTTCTTATTTGGCTCAGTATTTAAAACTATAGTACTTTGTGTGGTTCTATGAAATAGAATCTGATAATTGAGCATTAAGGATGAACATATAGGTCCTTGGAATTAGGTGGTAGATGATTCTTGGTGTGTGTGTGTGTGTGTGTGTGTGTGTGTATGTGTGTGTGTGTACACGCATGTGCGGGTATGTGTATGTGCCTGCGTGTGTGGTGGTGGTGGTGTGGTATGCTGTAAGGAGTTGTAGCTGGTACCATCCTTTTGGGGTTTTTGTTGTTGTTGTTGTTGTTGTTGCACCAGAAATCTCTGTCAGATGTCAAAAGACTCATTTTTTAGTAATGGTAGAAGGTTAAACAAATGGAACAAATATGTCTTATGACTAAACATCTGTTGGAAAAATGTAAATGTGGCTCATCTATGATCTACTTACAAAAGAGAAAAATTATTTTTAAATAGAAAAAATTAAATTGGATTGAGTGAGGTAGAATGCTGTTTTCTTTTTCAGCAAGTGCTGGCCTGTGGTGGTGAAATGTTGCTGAACTTTCCCAGTTGAGTTACAAAGACTGTGTAATATCTTTCATGTTATACTGCAACTTTTATTTCTTTGATTTATATACAACTTTGTAATTAAAAATAATAAAAATAATGACAGAGGCAGACCTCTGCAGCACTAAAGGAAAAAAAAAAATCTGGCTGCAAACTGCGGCTGGTTGGCTCGCGGGGCTTCCTTTTAAGTTTTCAAGTCACTGTAGGTCAGTCTAGTTGGAAATTGAAGCTGTTTTGAGATATTCCTGTCTTCCTGCTCTGAGTGCACATGCAGAGTGTGTCAGGCATTAAAGGCCTCTCTGTCCAGGGAAGTCCCCATTCCCTTTCTGCTTAAATATGTTTATATTTCTGCACTAATTAATGCTTTTACTTTGCAACCATTTTAATGTGAAAACCGGATGTGGTCTATAAAACCGGGCTTAGTGAACTCATGATTTTTTTTTGTTTTGTTGTTGTTCCATGGACTGATGCCTCATTTTAGGATTACAAGGGTTACCACAGTGTAAATGTCGATTTTCTTCTTGTTTTACTTAAAGTAAATCGTAAATTTCTTCAGGTAAATTCGTTTCTAAACTTGGACCCGAATGCTATAAACCTCAACAATGATCTCTTACATTCTTACGGCTCAAAATTTGAATGATAGGCAAGAAAGAAAGGCCATTTATTTATTTGATTACTCGTGCCTATTTTCCTCCAGGGAATCAAACTTAGGGCTTCCCTGCTCATCAAGGGCTCTGTCACATAGGGACACCCTAGTATGTTTTTTGTTTCTTTCTCCCCCCCCCCCCCCCCCCCCCCCCCCCCGCTTGCTCTTCTTTCTCTCTTCTTCCCCTCCACTGTCCACCTTTCCTTGTTTTCCATGTTCTTTCCTAAGTTTTGTACATCCATGTTTTTGGAGCAAGGTGCTATGTTTAATATGTGTGTATACATCCCTTTCCTTCTCTCCCTCCCACACTCCTCTCTTTATGAATACGCATGTGTCATTTATTTGAACGTGTTTCTCAGTGGATCTGTTTGAGAGAGAGCAGTAAACTTGGCGTGTTTACCCTGCAAGTTCAGCCTCCTTGTTTCAGTTCTCTGGAAGGGTGTGACATGAAAAGATTGCGGTTGGGCCACATGGTTCATGCTGGACTGTGTTTTTGTGAATGGAGGCAGAAATCCAGTTCTGCCTGCTTGTCTTGAGGAAATGCTGAGGAGATCAGCTGTCTCATTCACGGGCAGAAAGTATGAGTCATACATCTTCCGCCTTGTTTGGCTCCAGGTCATTGTTACAGTGGATAGAACTGGTTTTAATTAAATATTAACCCCTTTAATACTTGACATTTGTTTCATTTGTAATTTTCCCACTCCTCCCCCGCTTGGCTTTAAAGAAAACTCAACAGACAGCTAGCTTGCAAGAAGAGGGTTTTTATTTGCCTGCAGCTAAATTGGAAAAAAAAATTTAAGCGTTCACCATTTCTTAAATGGCGAATACTATTTTATTTAAACGTTGAAAATCGGCATAAAGCAGAAGCAAGCTGTATGTAAAAGTGCTCTTCCCCAAGGCTCTGGTGCTTAAGAACACATATTAAAGTTGAAAAATGGGGCATCGATTCTGTGACATTTTGGTTGAGATTAATACTTTTATGAATTTCTTTCCCAGAGTGCAGCTATGTTGCATCAGGCAAAGTATTAGAGAGCAGCTTTGGAGAGGAAGTTAGATAAAGCCAATAGCCTAGAGTGCGTACCGTTTCCTTTAAAAGCAAGGCTTTGGAGACTCAATGGCAACTGGTCTATTAATGTGCAGCGAACAGATAGAGTTGCTTCAGCTATTACCAATAAAATCGACATACTCACTCTTCAAGAACGCCTTTTATTGGTCTTTGATAGATATTTTCTTCCCTTCCCCATTCTTCCTCTTCTTCCTCTTTCATTACTTTGCTTATAGAAACATTTTCATTCCCCAAAGATGACCACTTCGAACATAGTTTAGAGCAGACAGTAATGCAATAAAAACATTTAGAAAGTTTTAGGTTGGCTTCTATTACTAATTTTTAACTTTGGGCTTGGTATGGCTTGCAACAGTATTTCAGGCAGCTGTAGTTTACTTCTTCATGGAATTCTTGTGAATTAAAGAAAAAAATGTAGGATACAAGTGTGGGATTCTGTGTCATATTTTCCTTGCTCAAATCCAACTTGTGTTTTGAGTTAAATGCTTTCCTTCTCCAACTTCAAGTTCGAGGTAGACTTGAGCCTTTGTCTGCTTAAATAGGGTGCTGCTTCGCTCAGTCTATTCAGTTTCTTAAGATTAGCTTCTGTGAAAATGTGAGTCATATGTTTTTTGTTAAAATTCTGTAATATGTTCAAGCATAAGTGTGAAGTACTTATTCAGTATGTTAAGAAGTTAGAACAGAAATAGCACTCTTCATCCTTACTCTTTTTACAAATTGTTAGTAGGAAGCTATTTTCTCCGTACTGATGAGGTGTACCTTCTAGATGCCTCTGCCCCTTAAATGTTTTCCCTCACCCCACACATATGCCAACACCCAGCGCATGCTGCACACCCACTGGGGCCTTTCTTGCTGCTACTCATGTGGTGATGTGTTCTAAGGAGCTGTAACTCTGGCTTATGAGACTAAGGAAAAGTCTTGCCGACAGCGGATCTTTACCAGCATATTAAGTTGCAAATAACTCATTAGCTATTTTTAACCATTTGTATAAACAAGCATTATATTATCATTAGGTTATTTAAATGATGTTTTATTATTTTATTGTATTTGTCTGCTTTGTGCTACCACACTGGAAGGAAAGTTCATTTTAAACATAAAATTATCTTACTATTTTGTATGTATAGATACTTAGGCTTATTATTTATCTATGCACCATGGGTATGCCTAATTCCCTCAAATATCAGATTCCCTGGAACCAGAATTAGAGATGATGTGAGCCAGCATGTGGGGTGCTAGGAATTGAACCTGGGTCTTCTGGAAGAACAGCTGGTGTTCTTCACTACTGAGCCATCTCTCCAGCCCCAAATGTTGGCTTTTCAAAAGCAAATTTTTCATCTCAATAGTTATATCTGTTTAGCTTTTTTGTTTTTGTTTTGTTTTTCTGTTGTTACTCTGTGTAGATCCTAGATGTTCTGGAATTCGCTCTATAGATGAAGGATGGCCCTAAACTCAGAAATCCACCTGCCTCTCTGCCTCTCAAGTGCTGAAAACAAATGTGGATGCCATCAATCCTGTCCTGTATCTCTTTAGATTTTAATTTAGAAGCAAAACTACAAGAGGGATATATTTTTAAAGTTCAAGATTTATTTACTTGCTATTATTACATATGTATTAAAGCATTTTTAATTATTTTAGGGATGTAAGTGTGTTGTAAAGTACATTTCTTCTATGTGAAACTCATCATTCTGAGCAGAAAGTCAAGCCTACCCCAATGGCCAAACTATGTTGTCAGTAGCAAAAATACAATGTAAACAACTAAGAGGATGCTAGTTCACCCACTTTTTCTGACTCTAGGCATGTGCATGTTTGTTTGCTTTCTTGTTTTTGAGACAGGATTTCTCTGTGTAGCCCTGGCTGTCATGGAACTGTGTTTGTGGACCAGGCTGACCTCAAGCTCAGAGATCCATCTATTTCTGTCTCCAGATTGCTAGAGTTAAAGGTGTGTGCTGCTACCACCTGCTTCACCCAGCCATGTTTGTTAGAAGTGAAAATAAACAAACGAACAAACCCAAACACCAAAAACAAAAGCCTGGTCACAGTAATGTTTGAAGGGCATTTGTGAATGTGACTTTTCAGGAAACAGTCTAGTAGAAGATTGGAAAGAAGAAAGAATCTAAGATCTAAGTATCTGGATCATGCTTATTTATTATTAGTTTCGAGAAACATCGTATTACATTAAGGTGGGTGGAGGGTCGTAAGTGGTATTTAAAGAAATTAAAGAACTTACCTGTAGATGGCAAGTCATGAGTCTTTGAGATGAAATTTATCCAACTTGAAAGTTATTAAACATAGCATCAACTACTGGTTGAATAAGAAGAAAAACTTGCTTCTTATACAAGCTGATCGAGCAGGTACCAGTTATGATGGGAAGTCATTCTTGGTTAATTTTTATTTGATGGTAGAGAATGGTGTGTCTTCAATAAAGTTAAGTACTGGTATGCGATAAAACTGTTAGAGAGGAACTGTGCGATATATACATTTTAAAACTAGGCAATACTATCCTGGGGTAGTTACACTCTTGTGTAAGGTAACATATACTTTATTCATCAAAATACTTGCATTTGCAAAGAATGTTATTAGCTAAACATAGGGAAAAATTATTGAAATCGTCTTCCCTTTTCCTTCATGTGGCATAGGCTTATGTCATGTGAAATTCTGTTTTTGTGTGGATTTTTTTTTTCTTAACGCACTATCAACCTGAAACATTTCCTTAGAGAGTGATCATTGTTTTTGTTGTTGTTGTTGTTGTTGATATGATTTAGCCAGTCTCAAAGTGTAGCCTAGGCTGGCTTGGAGCCCACTCTGTACCTCTTGCTAGATGTGTATCTCAGAATATTGGTAAGCTTCAGCCTTCCAAATGGTAGAATTACACGCCTGGCTGAGACTGATTATTTTAATTAACATTCCCCACACAGAAAAAGTTCATTCACACGCATACAAAAGACTGTCACATGTTTTTATATGACTTGATGGGATCAACATTATACAATAGTAGTAAAGTAATACTGTCTAAGGAGGTCGCATTGAAAGTAAATAAAATGACCATTCATTTGACATTCAGCAAGTTACAAGTAACCTGATTTTGGTTCTGTGTAGTTTGTTTATACAAAAGATATGCATATCTTTGTGCTTGGAAACTCAGTAATATCCTACAAGATAGGCTGTTTCAAAGTCCACAACAAAGGGGATAAACATTTCAAAGTGCAGGAATGAACTTGTGTTTTAATTGCTCCAAATGTATTAAGTCCTCCCTACCAATACCTTTTCTTTCGTAAAGCAGGAAGTCATTTAACCTTAGGGCCAGTGAAATGGTGAGATTCCTCTTAGCACAGACTAATAGCCAGGAAAATACTTTACCTGAAAGGATGACATTTGTTTTATTGTTTGTTATTTTTATTATTATGAAGACAATTGTTAAAATATTTTGCTTTGTTGCATGTGGCCTCAGTCAATGCGTTCTTGCATTTTTAAAACTTTACATCTTGCTATGAACAAGTTTAGGGCAAATGTTTTTAATGATGGTAGTCTGATTTGCAGGAGATGGAACCTCGCAAGAGAAATCAGTTCTAAAAATGAGAAGGGATTCATGTGAATTCCAATGAAGCAGAACATCACTTATAAGAATCCTTGTAGGTCACCAGGATGGTCAGCTTAACTACCAGCATTGGGTAGACTGAAATGCCTTTAGCACAACTTCTGCAAAATGCATCTGTGTATGATGTAGAAATCCTGTACCTTGTATTTTCCATCTCTTCAGTTGCCTTCTGGCAGGTGAAATTCAGAGGGACCACACTTGCTGCTGTGATATTTAGAACACACTCAAGTTTTCCAGTTCTATCAATGGGCCTTTCTGTTTCCTCTCCTATGTCTTGATCTTTACATAAAAGGCTATATTGGCAAATAAGCATAGGTCCATGCTCCACCTAAACAGGACTTGCTTGACACATCTGATTCAGCTCTTTACGTCTAGGCAGTTCCCCTCTTAATTTTGTTTTTTAAATTTTCTTTTTCTTCTTCAGCTCAGGTACCTGACAATGATGAGCAGTTTGTGCCAGACTATCAGGCTGAAAGTTGTAAGTAGAGCATGATTCATGTCTTGTGTTTCCTTTGTCTGTCTTTTTTTATCGTTCTTTCTCTTTGGTTGGTTTCCACTTCTACTGTCTGTCTTTGCATTGTCCCAGTGTTGTATCGAGATTGCACCGGAAAGTGTTTTTATTTGTCATGTTATGACATCAGCAGGATCCCTGCATGATCTGGGCAAAGTTTCTAGTGGTGGGCAAGGAAAGCAGAATTGTTAAAACACTGGCTCTGTTCTTCATATTTAGTGTATTTCCTTGGAGAGGAAACAGGGTATACTGCAATTGTGTATTCTAATTTTGCCAGTTCATTCACAAGGAAGTCTGGGCCCTGATGGGAGGTACAGTCGTGCAAAATTAGTTATCCTATAAGTTGTTAAAAGATCTTGGTTGGGACATTCACTGGCTAATTGTATTACTCTATGTTCTCAAACTGTCACCTGCTTTGATTTAATATTTAGCCTGATATTTTCAGCTTCCAGGTTGCATGAGCACATCTGGAAGTAGCCTTTGGCTTCTTACAGCATCCCTTTTGCGGTCCTATTCCTGAGCCTTGCTCCAGGGCCTGTCAGAATGCAGGAAGAGTGATTCATAGATACTTGCCCTCCCTTAATTGCAGAGTGAGCATTTTGCCTGCACAAACATAGTTGCCCCAGGGTTTACTGCTGATATTTATACTTTGCAATTCTAGCATTAACTGAGGCTACTGACCCATGAAGTAAATCCAAAGGAGAGGCATGTTACTCCTTGTCCCCTAGGGACCTGTTCCAATATAGCTGGTGGATTCACATCTCCACGGACAATCTTGGGCCTTGTATTCTAGAGGCTCCTTTTTCATCATACATACACTTCTATGATAAAGTTTAATTTATAAATTAGTAAGAAACTAAGAGTGGTAACAATGAACAAGAATGATCGTAATGAAAATGTATCATTAAAGCTATTTAAAATTATAAATTATTTCTAAAACTTTCCTTATCATATTTGGCCTTTGTTTGACTGCAAAAAAACTACACTTGTAGAAAGTGAAACTGAGTATGGGTAGAGAACGTGAGGCCATGTTATGAAAGCTGTCTGATGTATTCTTTACCTTCAATGTCATTTAAAACACAAATCTGTTTTGTGTGTTCAGACGGTTGGAAGTATCAGATGAGTCCATGTCAGCAGCTACAAGAAATTCTTACTAGCCTACACCTCCTGAAAGTCATATGATAGACCTTGGTCCCTCAAGCTCCTATATTAATACTGTCAAGTAACAGATGTTTGCTTTCAATGTCTGTTATCTTGAGCTTCCCAGGCATAGAGGGTCCTTACAGGTTCCTTGAGAAGAAAAGCCAGTTAAGAGGTCAAAGAAGAAAAGGTATAGAAACATGGCTTCCAGGTAATTTGTTTTGTCCTGATTGGATGCTGGTTGGATGCTGGAGTTCTCCCCAGTTTCTCTGGTTGTGAAGTGACTCATCGAAGCTTTGTTCATTCAGCGGATGACAAGTTTCACTTATAGAAAAAAATAATCAAGTTTCTCATATTATAACCTGAATTTTAAATTCATTGTAGTAAAATGTAGACAAAAAAAAAAAAACCCTCCATCATTTTAACCAGCTTAAGTATAGAGTTCAGTGACTCTGTCACCAAGACAGTTCAGAATTTTCAATTAGCCCCAAAACCTTATACCCATAATGCAATAGCTTTTGACTTTCCAGTATCTGCAAAGATTGCTTTGTCCTCTTTTATTTTTTGTACTGAGAAAAGAATTTAATATACTGTTTGATATCTGGGTACAAGTATTTCATATATCTCTCATGAAACATATTCCTGAGATTTCAACCCTAAGAACTGGAGACCTCTGTGGAGTCCCCATCCTCTTCTGGTCCCTCAATCTTTCTCCCAACTCTTCTGTAAGACTCCATGAGCTCCATCTAATGTTTGGGTATTGGCTGCTGGGTGGATCTGCTCAGAGAACAGTTATGCTAGGTTCCTGTCTGCAAGCATAATGGGGTGTCATTAATAGTGTCAGGGATTGGTTCTTGCCTATCTAACCTGGACCCTTGGGAGTTCTCAGAGACTGAATCAGCAACCAAAGACCACATACAAGCTGGATGCAGGCATGCACATATGTAGAAGATGAGCTGCTTGGTCCTCATGTGGGTCTCCCAAAACAACTGGAGCAGGGGCTGTCTCTGAGCCTGTTGCTTGCCTATCTGCTGGTGGATTCTGGGCCCCTAAAGGGACAACCTTGTGTGACCTCAGTGGAAGAGGCTGTGCCTAGTCCCACAGTGACTTGATATTGTATGGGGTAAAGGGTGGGGGATTTAACCCCCAGAAGGAAGCTTCCCATTCTCAAACGAGAAGGTGAATGTGGGATAGGACTTGCCTGAGGGGGTGCTGGGAAGAAAGGAAGGGCCTATATTGGGTAGTGAAGAGAATAATTAAATTTAATTGGAAAAAGAAAGGAAAAAAAGAGAGAACTAGCTACCTCCAAAACTCTCATAAGAACAATAGCTAAAGGTATCTATGCAATGCCCACATTTACTGATTGAATTGTGGGAAGAGAAACGTCATCTTTCTACCATTCTCTTTCCTGATTTTTTTTTTCTGCAAGTTCAACTTGTCCTCCGAGTGAATGAATGACGTCTCATTAAGTCATTTCATATCTATATAATTGATAAGGATTCCAGAAGAGCAGCTGTCAGGGTAGAAAACAATACCTGAAAGTTATTTTTACTGCTTTTCTTATTTGACATCTCTATCAGCTTTTGTTCTTGAGTGTTTTATCCCTCACACCCTCTTCCACAGCAATGTTGTCTTCTCCCTTCCTTCTTTTTCTCCTTTGATTTCTCTTCATACTCCATTCACTATCTCTCTATTAAGCAGATGACATGTGGTTGGGGGGTACCACAGAAATGAATTTTTACTTTTTAGTTAAATTGGATTACTTTCATTTGGGACTCATGTTGGTTACTGTACTGAGATCATGAGGCTCTGACAAGCCACACCCACCAGGCAATCATTATCAACCCAGATCTCCTCTCTGGTCCTGGCTCCTCAACTTCTGATGCCTCATGAGAGTCCCTCTATAAGCTGCAAAGGTGGCCATCCGGACTCACCCAACACTTTGCTGTGTGGAGGTATAAAACACTGTTTAGACCAATTGAACCTCTAAAGGCAGTTCACACTAGAAAGACTAATTTTTTTCCATATTGATAGTTGTTTTACCTTTATTTATATTTTTGAGATGGGTTCTAGAAGTTTCCAAGCTGGTCTCAACTTCACTATCATGGATTTTCATGGATGGTCATGGATGATCAGTTCTGATTTTTCCCCCACTGTCCAAATGCTGGATTTACAGGCATATGTCACCATACCTGGCTGCAAAGAAATGTGCCTTTTTGTTTCAGCTGTCCTTTTAAATGAAGCCATTGCTATCCAAGCTTAAAGAAAAAAGAAAGAAAATACTGATTTAAACTGTACCTTCAGTTAGCTGCAAAAACCTGCAGTTACTGTATTGTTCAACTGCCTCTCAGAAGCATCTCAGGTTCCCGAGCTCTGTTTCATCCCTATTCCCCATGTTCCTGTCCCTCAGTCTGCTGCCACACAGCTTCAGAATAGGTTCTGTGGTTAGGTTTCTTGTCTGTGATCCTGTCTCCCCTTCCAGCCTGCTCTTTGCATCCACACATAGGTTTTTGGCCTCGTTAATTTTCTCCTTGTACCTCTTGCTGGACAAAGTCCTTATGCTTGAGCAGAACATTGTTCTATAACCTAGGCCTTGACCTTCTTTTCGTCACAGTTTTGACTTTGGTGCCACTGGTACTCCTTCCCTGACAAATGTCTCTATATCTTAGTCTTTTTCACTTTTCAATTCTCCAATTATAACAAACTTTTTTTTATGCCTCCTGTTGCTTTAGATGATCTCACTTTTGTGAGCTTTTGGTGGTCTTAGTGCATACTCAGTTCAGACTACATCTTCTTTGCTTTTCTTGACTTTCTCTTGCTGCCTTTGTCTTACAGAGTTAGTCTACACCATCATGTCTCCTATCTATTGTATTAGAGAATTATAGTTTTGTTAATTTTGTTTTGCTTTGTTTTTAAAGAGACCTGGTTTGACTATACAGCTTTGGACTAGCCAGGAACTCAGAATGTAGGCCTGGCTATCCTTTAACTCAGAGAGATCTGTCTACTGCTGCACTGCTCATGCTGGCATTCAAGGCTTGAACTCCTTTAGTGAAGATCTGGTCCTGAGATTGTGAACATCTTAAGAGTCAGGGATATGTCATATTTAAAATGCCTGCCATGTTACAGGTGCACCGTAAATAAGATAGTTATCCTAATCATCTCAATTTTACTTTGACCAGCAAATATTGTCAGGTTAATGAGAGCTTGAAACTTACAAATGAAACATCTTTATTAAAGAAACCTATAAACAAAGGGTGAATATAAATCTAAAATGGCCTAATGCAACTCTAGGTAAGGCATAGCTTATTTCAAGTTTTAACTGACAAAACAAACATTTGTTTAGCTGATGCTGTCCGCTAATTTCGATTGGTATCAAGGAAAGAATAAGAGAATGATTTAAAGAGAGGAGTAGAGTGTTTGGGCTTAGAGTTAAGAGAGGACTTCTTGACTTCTTCATAAAGAAGCTGTCAGATAGCAGAATGGAGAGGTTGGATGGTCTCTGCAATGCTTTTTTAGATGCTTGGTTCTTTTCTGTTTGAGGTTCCTTAATGGGGCAGAAGGAATAGAAAGAAACTGGTCCCTTCCCCATGTAGTCTATCATGTCTACATCTACCCAGGATCAGCATAGATAATTGGATTTTCTTACATACCTCCATGAAACAAGACATTTCTGAATTTGTCGTCATTTCTTTAATCCTTTGATAAAGCAAGGTTAGCCAAATTAAATGCAGAAGTTTTTTTCAAGACTTTAGTCATACTGTGGAACACCCATGGGATTATGCCACATTTAAATATAAATAGGTGACAGAAGAGAAATTTCAAAAATTTCGACCAGAGATAAAACGATAACTTTTGGGACTTTCTAAAATATTTTCTGAGCATGTCTTATTTATTGACAAAATATTTGGAGCACAACGTTACATTATTGCTGGCTAATTTCTGAGAAATTCTAAAATTTGAAGCATAGGAATTAAAACAAATAAAAACAAGTAAATATATTCATTCCAAGAAACAAATGGTTTGAATGCATATTTTAGTTTGTACGAATACATTTTCATAACTTAGAATTGTTTGGAAACTACATAATCACTTTAGTATATACTGTACCTTTAGTGAGAAACTAAGTTTTCAGAAGAGGGGCTTAAAAGGTCGTCTTAAAACATAATTTGTATGGCTAACAAGATGTTTCGGTGGATGAAGATACTTTTTTTCCAGGTCTCATGATCTAGAATTCCCCAGATACACATGGTGGAAAGAAAGCTGACTCTTTCTCAAAAGACCTCCACTTGTACTGTACATGCAGGTATACACATACACACACACACACACACACACACACACACACACACACACACACACACGGACAGAGAGAGATAATCACTTGAAAAATTACTTATCTTTCCAAAGTACACATAAATTTGTATATCAGCTGAACTTTTTATAAATACACATTATATCAATTATCTATTAACTCATATTTTCAGCGCAGTCATATCACAATAATCTTTTAAAATCTACTCTTCCTTTTGTTCATTGTGCAACTGCACATTAGTTCTATAACCTGTTTTTCCTCGAGGTTACACACATCACTGCAGTCTTTTCTCTGTAGGATGTTCAGGATGGTCAGTGTTCATGGTTACATCTCACATTTTCCCTGGATGTTCCCAGGACTCTGCTGTAGTCCCAAAAGGACAGACCTTGAAGTTCTACTCTGCCTTCTTACTCTCAAAGGGATGGTGGAATTCAAGCAATTAGAAAGGTGGCATTGGAGGAATCATCTTGGTTCTAATATGTTTAGGGGAGTAATTATTTTCAACCACTTAACTTTATCTGATATATGTAATAGAGTTCTCGGGGACCATGTACACATAGTCAAGACTAACCAGTGTGCGAGGATTCAATGATTTAAAAGCCATCAGTACATAGTGACACCTTCCGGTAAATAAAAACCACAACAATGTGATTTTTTTCAGGCTTTTCCAAAATTCAGAACAATACTCACCTTGAATTTTTCGGCAGCAGAGGGGGACACTCTATAAATTACTCTTAGAAATCTGCTTCTTTTTATGTCTATTTTTGGTGGGCAGATGCTATGAACTAGTCTAGGGTCTTGCACACAGTTTCCCACAGAACTGGTTCCTAAGCCCCTTAGATCTACTTTCATTAGATAATGACAGACTCTCACAGACTAATTTATTCTGTATTAATAGGATTGGAACATTCCACTTATGATTTGTGTTTCTTAGCTTTTTGCCTTTCTACTAATCTATAACTTCCTAGCACACAGTGAGACCTTTGTAAAAAGCTTAATTCTTAGCATTAGTCTTAACATCTTCCTCCTTTGACTGAATTTGGGTGTTTGATTGGCCAAGAGGATTTGAGGGTCTCCTTTCACTGCTTTTGGCTATAGAGAGTGGTTCTCCCTGAGAAGTTCTGTTGCTACAGTTTTAGACCAAGTGTTTGTTAGTATGCTATTAGAGCTTTCTTTTCTTTCTCCCTCTCTTTCATTCTCCCTTCTCTCCCTCTCTTTTTCTTGAAATGATTTTTGTGGGGAGAGGCAAGATTTCACTGTGTAG
>JADRCD010224297.1:0-57922 GCA_019843815.1 Montemys delectorum | reverse complement strand
TTTGACAAGAACTTCAAGTCTCTGAAGAAGGAAATCGAAGAAGATCTCAGAAGATGGAAAGATCTCCCATGCTCATGGATTGGCAGGATTAATATAGTAAAAATGGCCATCTTACCGAAGGCAATCTACAGATTCAATGCAATCCCCATCAAAATTCCAACTCAATTCTTCACAGACTTAGAAAGAGCAATTTGCAAATTCATCTGGAATAACAAAAGACCCAGGATAGCCAAAACTATCCTGGCAGAGGGAGAAGTAGGGAGGGAGAGGGAGAGAGAAAGAAGAGAGGGAGAGAGAGAGAGGAGAGAGAGGGAGGGAGAGAGGGAAGGAGAGGAGAGGACAGGAGAGGACAGGAGAGGGAGAATCTCACTTTGACTTGTTGCAAGTGCGACAGATTTTCCAGACACTGGCTTCTATGGAGGGTGACAGGACTGGCAGACAGCATCCAGCTTTCAAAACAACTCCCTAGTATTCACAGAAAGGCTATTATATCTCATATATAAGAAACATGGTGGGAAAGGCAAGGTTAGACCATCTGGGATCCAATAGAAAGAGAATGAAAGAAAGAAAGAGAGGGGGGAAGGAAGAAAGGAAAGAAGGAAGGAAGGAATGAAGGAAAGAGAGAGAAAGAGAGAGAGAGAGAGAGAGAGAGAGAGAGAGAGAGAGAGAGAGAGAAAGAAGGAAGGAAGGAAGGAAAGGAGGGGATGTATTGAAGGAACTGAAGGGGATGGCAACCCCATAGGAAGACCAACAGTGTCAACTAATCTGGACCCCTGGGAGCTCCCAGAAAGTAAACCACCAACCAAAGTGCATACATTGGCTGGTCCATGGCCTCTGGCACATATGTAGCAGAAGCTTGCCTTTTCTGGCCTCAGTAGGACAAGATGAACCTAATCCTCTAGAGACTTGATGCCCCAGGGAGGGGGGCAGTGCCCAGGGGTCACCCTCTCAGAGGCCAAGGGGAGGGGGGGACAACATTTGGGAGGCAAATAAATAAAATAATTAATATTAATAAAGGAAAGAAGGAGAGAGAGAGAGAGAGAGAGAGAGAGAGAGAGAGAGAGAGAGAGAGAGAGAGGTACCGAGGTTCAGAGAGCAATTGCCAAGACCTTTTGCTGTTGTGAGACCCTCAAGCTGTTGGTGCAGGTCAGTTAGACTCAAGAGCAGATGCAAATGGCACAGGGTTGCGATAAGAACCAACACGAACCACTTACAGAGGCTGACTCCACCTTGGCTATGTGGGCACACAAAAAAGCAAAGGCACTATTCAAGACTCACTAAGGTCTTTCTCTTCTCTCTTCTTTTTCCTCTTCCTCTTCTTGGGTCTCTCTTAATTTATAAAGTAAATAAATAAATTACAGAAACTGGAGATGAAGCCAAGAAAGTCGTTTGCCTAACGTGCTTGCAACCTTGGGTTCAATCCCTGGTAAACTAGTAAACTGAGTGTGGGACAGCAGGCTCATAAACACAGCACAGGGACCATGAAGCAGGAGGAACCAGAGTTCAGTGTCACCCTTGGAACATAGTAAGCTTGAGGACAGCCTATCTGAAAGAAGAAAACTGGAAGATTAAAAACAACAAAATGAATAAATAGAAAAGCAGACAAATAACAGTGTGTAATCCCCTCTGAAAATGGATGTTGTAAAGAGAAGCAAAAACACCTACGGGTATGTGTCTTACATGGGATCTTGGAAAATTTGTCAGAAGAACTGGTCCATTTGAAAAAGATAAGGACCACACAAATCTCTAAAACTTTCCTAAACCATTTTGCTTTTCTGCAACACTTTGAAGACTCCACATCTGCTCCATCTCTAAGTGGAATCCTTCATCCGTCACTCTGCTCTGATCATCCTTCTTCCAAGTGAGCTCTCCTGTGTATTCACATTTCTTCCCAGCTTCATATGACATACTGGGGTTATGTGCAGTTAACTGCATGTCTGTTTGCTCAAATGGCTGCATGCATGAAGTCTTAATCTGCCTCACTGCGCCCATCATTGACTGGTTCCCAGGTACAAGTATTGAGTGGATAGACTCTGGCCCATACAAAGGGAATAATCAGAAAATGGGCAGACGTTGATTTCTTCACAGATTTTCTTGTCTTATTTTGCTTTTGCTGCTAATGTAAAGTTTAGGATAGTGCCTAGAGGGGAAAGGATCTAGCTTTTGAAAAATTTTAGTATGTAATCTGTATTAAAACTCTGAAATTGGTACCAGGAAAACTGGTGATAACTCCAGAATATCTCTATGTCTTCCCTCGAGCCTTTTGTCTTTTTCCTTGGGGCATAAATAGAAGCCTTGAGCAAAGAGAATCAGGAACCCCACTGCCTATGTGTAGGGGAAAGACCCCTCCTATGTAATTGGATGTTTAAAAAAATAAAATAAAATCTCTTTTAGTGAGGCACAGGATTTTGGCTGAAGTTCAGCCACATACCTAGTCTAAGCTGAATTTGGGTATAGCCCTAATAATTACAGTTACTCTTTAGAGAAAGAGCCCAAGAGGTTTACCTGGAGATTCATTCCAGATGTACTCAGGTATGTGAGGAGCTTGGTAATGAAGATGTAAACCGGATGAGGCCAGTTTGTGCCCCACCACCTTCCCTGCAATCGTTCGAATGCTAGGAGATGCTCCCCAGCCATCTAACAAACACCAGATGCCTGACCAGCATCACAGGCTAGAGTGTTAAGAAGGGGGGCAGAACCCCAAATATGAATGCCTTTGCAATTATCAATCTGCTATGAATTGTAATCAAACAGAAACAGTTCTCTTTAGTCTGTTGTTCCTGGGGTAGACCCTTGCACGGCCCACACTCACATGTTCTCTCTCATGGCAGAGTGTGCTTGGCTTAGTGACCATGGGAAGGATACTCATCCCCTGTCTGTCACCAGGAAAGATTGCAGGGCCAGTGTTCCCCAAAACTGAATGTTTTAGTCATACGCATTTCCAGTGTCACCTGTATTCTTCCTCCTTTCCATTTAAGTTCAGATGTTGCTTACTTTTTTTTTCCTGTAGCAATCGGAATTAGGAGAAGTATTCAAGAAACCCAATGGGAGGGGTTGCTACTTCATTCATTCATGTCTGTCTCACGCAGGGCTCCTATGTATCCAGGCCAGCAGTGACAAATCCAGCTGTCAGCAATGTCTTCACAGGCTGCGTCATAGTGACAAGGCTTTGACCAACAAAGAGGCATCAAGGTCTCACAGTGTGTCCCCATGATTCCATACCCTTGCAGACCCAATGGTGGCTGTTTCCTCCATCCACACACAGACCTCCATGGAGACGTGGCTGATGTGGGGGGAATGTGCAGAGCTGTCCTCAAAGCATCAATACGGACACATTGCATGGCTGCCTTCCTCCTTCAACTCCCGGAGCCTCAGGCTATGGTTGTATCTGTCAGCCTGGATTCGAAGACAGGAGCCTAGCATAACTGTCCTCTAAGAGGCTCCACCCAGCAGCTGATGAAACAGATGGAGAGACCCCAACCAAACATCAAACAGGGCTCCAGAAAGTCTTGTGGAAGAGTTGGGGGAAGGATTGAGGAACCTGGAAGGCATAAGGACTCCACAAGAAGACCATCAGAGTCAATTAACCTGGACCCTTGGAGTTTCCAGAGACTGAACCACCAACCAAAGAACATACATGGGCTGGACCTAGGCCTCTCTGCATATATGTAGCAGATGTGCTGTTTGGTCTTCATGTGGGTCCCTGCATAATTATATACTAGTAAACTTCATTGGAGCATGCTCAGGGGACAGTCTTTGTGGTCTCATGAGCTTGAGCTCCATTTGTGATTGGCCATCTATGATTAGGGATATAACATACCTTGTTCCAAGCTTTAGTATAACATCTTTAAGAAGACCACACATCTCTGATTGGAGGCAATGAAGCAAATGAATGACTTATAAAGCTTATTTAAAGTGTGATTCAGTTAAGGTGAATATAAATTTCTATGTTGATACTGAAGTCCTGAGAATCAAAACCTCAAGCAGCCTCGGCTCAACTCTTAGAATTCTTTTGAGCTAAGACACAGAGTCTTTCTTCAGCGCATTTGTGTCTGCTGGGAGTATCAGGGTAGACACTATGGGGGAGGACTTGAAAACCTTCAGACAACAGAGGCCCCATGACCTCTACCCTGTGACATTATTATCATTTATAACCTAACTAAAAAGTTTGGAAAACTATATATGGGGTGAGGACCTGACTTCATTGCCTGTGGAGTGAGGATGTGACTTGGCTTCTGTGCTATGGAGTTTTATGTCAACTTAGTACTAGTTGGAGTCGTTTGGGAAGAGGGATTGAGAAGATGCCTCCATCGGGTTGGCCTGCAGGCAAGTCTGTGATGTGTTTTCTTAATTAGTGAGTGATGGTGGAAGGCTACTGTTGGTGGTCTCAAGCCTGAACAGGTGGTCCTGGGGCTGTATAGAAAGTAGGCTGAGCAAGCCAGTAAACAATGCTCACCCATGGATTCTGCATCTGTTCCTGCCTCCGGATTTCTGCCTTGACTTACTTCCATGATGGGCTGTGATTCATAAGTCTAAGAGAAATAAATGCTTCACTCCCAAGTTGCTTTTTGGCATGTTGTTTTACCAGAGCAATTCAAACTCTAATTCAGACAGCTCCCAGAACTCAGGAGGCAGAGGCAGGCGGATCTGTGGACATTTGGAGTAGGGGGAAAAAGACAACTCCTAACTGCCAGGTGTTTGTGGCTTTGACCCACAATTGTTCCAGAATTCTTCATGGTCACATGATAACATTTCTGGTATTTCCAGCTGGGAGACCTCAGAGCTGCTTGGTGAAGGCCTGGTAGTCATTACCAAGCTGTTGTCTCTCAAGGTTAGCCTAAGACAAGACCAGCATCTGAATGAGAAAGGGCCCAGTTCTTGTCAGAATATTCTTCAGTAGCACATGACATATCTTCAAGCCCCTTGTTAAAATGGTGGCCTATCAATCAGCTTAGATGAATTCAAGAACCAATGAATAAGGAATCAGTACCGGGTGCCTTTGAAACTGTCCCCATGACTAGCTTGTAAATTCAAAACAGTATTCAATACTAGTATCGTCCAAAAGTCATTTTATTACTAAAACATGGGAAATGTTAAGAGTTTCTATCGATGATGATATATATGTCCATGTTCTATGTGGAAGTTTGAGTGAAAATGGTTTCCATAGACTCATATATTTGAATGTCTGTTTCTCAGGTAGTGGACTGTTTAGGAAGGATTAGGAGGTGTGTCCTTGTTTGAGGAGGTGTGTCCTGCAGGTGGGCTTTGAGGTTTCAAAAAGCCTTTGTCAGGCTCAGCCCACACTTGCACCTGGACCCCTGACTGACTGCTTGCCTGTAGATAAGGATGTAAATATTTAGCTTCCACTCTAGTTAAATGCCTGCCAGCATGCTTTCTGCTGTGCTGATCATGGACTAAACCTCTGAAAATGTAAGCAAGCCCCCAATTAAATGATCTCTTTTATAAGATACATTGGTCATGGGCTGGAGAGATGGCTCAGTGGTTAAGAGCACTGACTGCTCTTCCAAAGGTCCTAAGTTTGAATCCCAGCAACCACATGGTGGCTCACAACCATCCACAATGAGATCTGACTCCCTCTTCTGGAAAGTCTAAAGACAGCTACAGTGTACTTACATATAATAAATAAATAAATCTTAAAAAAAAAAAAAGATACATTGGTCATCCTGTTTCTTCATGGCAAGAGAAGAGTAACTAAGACTATGTATGTGTATATGCGTGTGTATGTTTCATAGAAAGGCCCTGCATGAAACTGCTGGTCAGTGCTTGGGATCCCAGGAATGCAACTTAGAGAACTAACTGAAAAACAAGCCTCCGGCAGCCCCGATTCTCCCTCATATATATAGGTCAACAAAACAAATGAAACCCAAACATTTCAACAACAAATAGTATCATACCAAGGTCCAACTATAGATGAGATTTTTTGTTGTTTTAGATTTCAGAGACACAGTCTCAATTGTAGCCTAGGCTACACTGGAACTCACTAGGTAGTCCAGGCTGGCCTTAAACCCACAATAATTCTCCTGGCTCAGTGCCCCAAATTCTAGGATTACAGAATGAGCCACTATGCCCCATTTGTAGAGATGAGTTTTAAAGGTAAAAAATAAGGGGAAACCGGGAAGAGGGATAATATCTGAAATGTAAATAAATAAAATAACCAATAAAAATGTGACTTGTCATTTAAAAAAATAATCCATGAGTACTGGGGACCTCTATACCTCTTTCTCTAGAGACCAATCCTTCACATTTGTCTAAGTTTCACACTGGACTTTTTAGCAGAGCCTAGGCACCAACCACATCACCAGGCCTGCAGCCTCACACTTGCAGTTACCACAGTGAAAATTTCCAAAGCATACTTTTAGCATAACACACACAGGAACTGCTGAGGCTTCTGCTGTGCTAAGGTGACAGCTGAAAAATGACCCTGTCTTCCTGTGCTCTGGTCTCGAGGAGGCCTAGAGGCCTTTCATTACACAGAATATCCAAGTTCCAAAGGCTAGAGCAAAGGAGACACCTCCTTGGGCACTAAGAACAGACCAGCTCCACGGGGGAAGTCTCTCTACACTGTGTATGGTAGGTAGCCACACTAGAGAGCACAGTAGTCTTTAGGAACCAGAGGAGAGAGACATTTTTATAAAGAAACTTTATTACCTAATTTCTGTATACAACAAATGTCAAAAAAAGGCTTCTCAATGAAGGTTTCTTGTCACTTTTCAAAAGTTTTAAGCTATCAGAAGAAAAGTTATTAAAAAGCTTTCTAGGTCAAGAATCATACACAATCTTCAAAACATGGTACTAATTTTCATCGTTTTTTTTTTTTTTCGTATTGAAAGCAAGGTACTTTAAACAACACGGAGAGGCTTTGTTCCAATTGCTACGTCATTTGCATTAAGATTTTAAGTATATAAAAGAAGTGAAAGGTTTAAATACTCAGAAATACACTTGATGCTGCTGCTTCTTTCCGATCTGTCCGGTGCTCTCATAGGGACATATTTCCTGCCTACCAGCCCATCTCTGCATGGCCAATGGTGCAGACAAGGAAGGCCATGAACCTCCTGTGCTGAATGGCAGAATTCCCACACATCACGTATACCTCACCACCTCAGCTCACTGCACTACATAGCCTGCGAAAGCAAATCTAGTCCTTGACAGCTCACATTATTGCTCACTGACATTTTAGCAATATATTTCTTTAACATAAGACAGAAATATACTGAAATTTGATACCACTTATGCCCAAAGAAACAATCTAGAATTAAATCGTGTGCACTCATTTTTCTTTCTTTTTTCCTTTTTTATTTCAATGGATGATATATAGATATATATTATATATGTATATATACATGTATACTTATATATACACATATATAAGTATACATGCACACATACACACACACACATATATATATTTAAAGTTGGTGCTAGAAAAAGCTGGCTTTTGTTAAAAAAACAAAATGGTAAAAGTTAAAAGGAAACAAGATTTTCGTTATTGTTATGGTGTGTGTGTATGTGTGTGTGTGTGTGTGTGTGTGTGTGTGTGTGTGTGTTTAATGCTATAGTATAAGAAAAATGAAGGAAGAGTAACAACCTAGAGTCTCTGTGGAGGGAGGAGCTCCTTATTTATCTTCTTTGTCTACTCTAACACTCTGACTTATATCCAAGGGACCCCTGGGAAGGCCACCACACAGATGGGAGTGGGCAGAAAGGGCTGTGTGTCTCCGAAGGACGGATGTCAAGCTGTGACAGTGTCATGTGAGACCCATGTCTGTCCTTAGCCACCCTACATGGGATCCTTCACAATGATGCAAAGACTTTACAGCAGTCTGGAAGCCTGGAAGCCTCGTCCGAAACTTTCCCCATGTTTCCTAGAGAAGAATGAAGTCTGTGGTGTATAGAGTAGCCCTGAGCTTGGGTTAAAATCTGGGGCGGGGGGACCCCAGTGCTTAGGTGACTTTGCTGTGTGTGAAAAGTTAAAAGCATGGACATCTCTAGAACTGTCTGATACTGAAGACTCGGCAGGATGTCAGGACCTTCAGGAGGTACCTAGAGAAGGCCAGAAGCTGCTGGACATGGTGGTCTCAGCTTGCTTGCCCCAGCTTTTATTGCTTCCCACTGTGTCTGGAACCACCGCGTCTGTTCTCATCATCATTACTGCTTAGGAGGAACAGATGTCAGTCTTCATCAAAAATTCAGAAATCTAAGTGTCTTTTAAAGCCACCTTTCAGGATTAGCATTCAAAAATCACAACACTTGCTGGTGAGACAGCATCTTTAACTGCTATCACCTTTGTTCAGCCCTGTGAAAACCTCACGCCACCACACAGAACATCTGCAAGCAAAACCTGACGTATTGCTACAAGATAAAGGTCTGGCTATAGGCTGACTGTTTCCATACTAAACAACAAAGTCCACCTCTGCTTCTTCCCATTGCAAACTCAGCCTGCTCTGTGCAATGACAACCAGATCAGTGTGATTTTACAATACTGATCTTATTAATTGTACACTAACAATGTTGCCCTGAGAGTATCTATATATTTATAAAGATGAGTCCTATTGTGTACACGAAGATATAGGCACAGCAGGGCTAAATGGCTTGTCCCTTGTACACACAGCGAAGTGTGTACTTTGGGCCTGACTATTCTGTCTTAATCCCCAGCAACCTTGCCCCCACCTCCTGATGCTATGTGAAAGTCTGGTTTAGATGCAGTACCTGTGAGATCCTGTTGGCCTTTTTGCACAGTGCGGGATTATCTAGTGCTCAAGACTTCATTCTTGGTCTTCTCTGATCTCTCTTTCCTACTGATGAAGTGTGTTGTCCCTAATATTTTATTTTGCACTCGGGAAATCGTTTAAAATGCTCATCCAGATGGAGTTCACATGAGGCATGCAGAGAAAGGCTTATGCAGAGGCAATGCGCAAGCATTCTTCTTTGTGAACTTTGGACAAAAATGGGGCCCAGTGTTTTACACACTTGCTTTATATTCTGCAGTTTTTCAATGGAAAATAATATAAAATAAAGACCTGCCCAGAGGTAATGCTTTGCGTTTCTGCCACAACCTTCAGTGAGCCCTCTCACATCTGGCAACAATGTTAACATAAGGAACAACTTCAGACCTTCACACCCTTCTAGTGAGAAAAAACAACCTTAGCTCAGACTTTCCACACAGCCTAGCAATCTAAGACAGCTCCATCCTTATTGTAAAGGGCACATGTCTAGATGCTCTGCCTTTCCCAGCTCTTCTATCTACCCCTGAGCACCAGCTCTCTGATTTCACTAAACAGCCTCCACCTCTTAATCAAAAGGAGGGTAAACACAAGGACAAAACTTAAAGGAAAGGAAGCGTTGGGAGAAAATGATGCCAAGGCTACTTAGAAGCTTATGAAGAAGCTAAACAAAGCTATCTCCATTTGCAAGACCTACAGACAGTTCTGGACCTAGTCAACAGCAAAATACATGGATGGGCAGAACTGCCATCTGGACAAAAAAAGAGAAAACATTTTCAATAGCATAAACTGCCCTTATAGCTTCTGAAAAAAATAGCTCTGTTAAGATAAACCATTTTTGGTTTTTCAATCAGCTGTGCATTAAGAACACTTGTTTCCACCACTGCCCCTGATTCTACAGCTCAGCTCTGTCTGCTGCTGCTGGGCTGCCGCTCTCTTTGCTGCTGCCTCCTGCCTCACTGCTGTTTGCAGGAGCGAAGGACAAGGATGCTGAGTTGATGCAGTATCGTTTGCCGCTCGGACGAGGTCCATCGTCAAAAATGTGCCCAAGATGAGCACCACACTGCAAGAGAAAAAAGATGCTTAGGGCACACATGCACAAAGTGGGCTTTAAGGGAAATGCACAGGAAGTAGTCGGAGTGGATGAATGGCCTGGGTAAGAATAAAAGCATCCTGGACCACTTCTAATCTGCCTGTCAATAGCTGAAGAGACGGTTCCAGACAGACTTTGTACCACATGCCGAGAATAAAAAACACTGGAATTGTGCGTATCAGAAATCATTTAGGAGCCACCATACGTTTTGCTCTGTGAACTCTCTCAGTCAGCTGGAAATTGACTGCAGTAATTTTACGAATTGAATTGACCCTTGATCTCCACTTGTAAGAAACAGGGCAGAATGAAATCTCTTCCCCCTGGCATGACTTTTTGGCTTTGGATGGGTGGGTTTCAGATATGCAGAAGTCCACTGTAAAAGATACTCTTTAACTGGCCTTGACAGAGGTGATGGTTGTTTTCATGGGTGGTAAAAGTTAACATCAGCCCTGGATGTTCTTGGAACCTGGGAAGCAGTGGCAAGACTTGGGAGATTTATGTCACGGTCACCAAAGCTGCAAATACAGCCCTTGGGAAGTCTCCATCCTGCACCATAGCTTGTTTTTTAGCTTCCAATAGATGGACTGTCATGCTGGCTTTTGTTTTCACAAATGAAATACAATGGAGAAGGAAGAAGCAGTTCACTTAAACCTAAGCTCTTGATTATTCAGAATACTGAGGAAGGTGAGGGTCAGAAGGAAGGATGGTTGGTTATGTTTCATCGAATGGAGATGTGATTTGAATGCAGCATCTCCACCAAGGCCAGCTACTGGATATATGCCTGCAGTAACCATTTTGAAGCTGAGTATAGCTCCAGGTGGTACCATACGCCATGTGCACACACCTCCTACTTCTTCTTAGCAGGTACGGGGTAGGTAGATGGAGACATCTGTGCACCACCTCCAACAGGCTTTGGAAACACATCATGAGGCAGAGGAGCCAATGGCTGGACTAAATGATTTCCACAGATTTCCATAACTGACAGTTATAGAGTATCTGTTATGTGCCTGGCACTGTCCTAGACTCTGAGGATTCAGATTCCCTGGCCTCTGAGTGCTTACCTGTCAGCGGGAGATACCAACAATAAACAAGAAAATCAGTGACCTATAAGGTGTGGTCAGTAGAAATCAGCCAGGAGAGGAAACGGGAGAAGACTGGGATGGGGGCTGGGGGAGGGGAAGTATCAAGGTGCAAAGGGGCCTCCGTGGTGGCTTTGGAGACACATGTGAAGGAAGTGGCTGTCGAGTGGGAGAGGAAGGAGTGAGGATTAAGGTAAAACCAGGATAGAATGGTTTATAGGTGATTTGCTCCTTCCTCCCACTGAGCTGTTTATAGAACACGTATAAACTGAGAAGGGTCTAAGAAGGGAGTGGGATGAAGAGAGAGATGATATAAGATGCTCACCAGAGTGGAAACACTCAGAGTCTCAGTTTTCCCTCTGCAGGTGCTAAGCTTGGTGCTAAAGGCTCTCTGGTTTCTAATAAACAGTGCCGATAGCAGCTTCGGTTCCCCCCGCACTTCCGTGTTAAAGGTACATCCTCGTGTTACTGCCAACATACCGTGTCAGTTTATTAAAGGACTAAAAATGAACCTGAACTGGTTTGATCTGTTGCCTGAAAAGAAAATGAAGCAGACCTAAAAAGCAATTATTATTTTACCTCAGTTTGTGCAGGTTTAGGTAATCTCAGGCTCCTTCTACCACCAATAGAGGCCGACAGGCAGCTAAGAGGCACTGTAAGACTCCACACACTCACCCTGTGACACAGGGAAACACCTAGTACTGGTGCCAAAGTGTGTAAGGTGCAGACTGACAGAAACCAGCATTCTGTAACTGGTCCACAGTTACTGATCTCATGTGCAGGTCTGGAGCTTTGATCACACGGTATCTGAGGGAAGTTTGCAGAGGAAAGCCCAAGGTGGGGTATGGGAGCATGCACATCAGTAGTTATTAAGAGAACACAGCTTTCTGAGGAAAATAAGTGAGATTGCTTCCATTCATTAATTGTCTCTTCAGTGTATGTATGAGCATGCCTTCCTACTGGAAAAGTATGGTAAGGACAGATTTAAAGCTCATTAGAAGTTATGTAGTCTTCTAAACGCCCCTACATTTTTCAGTAGCTATGTGACAGTGATTCAGTCTGGTGACCTAAGTTGATTTTCAATATGTCCTTTTATTTGCTAGAGACAGGTCCTCTGATTAATCAGAAAGAAAAATTTCACTTCAAAATGTATTCCTGGTACAGGCAAAAGGAACAGAGAAAAGAAAACACAGGAGAAGACAACAGTTATCTGCAAGCAAGCATGGTTAGGATAGTGTCGTGCCACGAAACGTTCATGAACCCCAAAAGACCGCCAAGGAGCCGATTCCGATGCAAGCATTAGGGTCTCTTTATTCAAGCTGGAGCTTGGGCCACCCCACTGTCTCTGATGCAGCAGAATGGGAGGGGGCAGCCCTAAGCTTAGTTTAAGGCAAGCATTTATAGAGACAGCAGGTGGTACTTAGCCTGGCACACATCTGATTAGGGGGCCATTATGGCCTTTAACATAATTGGCTGGTGCTAGGAGCCAAACCGTAAACTTTACTTCTATGTTTTTCCTGATTGGTGGTTGTTAGGAAGTCAAGTGTCAGGAGTGAGCTTGGAACCTGGGGTGGGGTGGAGGGTGGGGTGGGGGGAGGTGCATTTGTTGGGAAATAGCCTGGAAACTAGTGCTAGATGAAGGTTTTGTTGTGGGGTAGCCTGGAAACTGGTGTTAAGTATGCATGTTAGCTAGCTTGGCTTGAGTTCAACCTTAGGTCAGGTTCTCTAAGATGGAGTCTGAACCTAAAAGACCTGGCCTCTCAATAAGGCAGTGCCTCGAAAATAACGGAGGTGACCTCAGGGTGCCCATCACAATATGCTTTTAAGGCTTACAGCACGCCAGGTCACAGGGGGTGGCACGAGTGTTCACTTCTATCTCTGCCACCACATCGATGCCTGCCATTCACTGCCTGCTGTTTCTCAGGGAAGACTAACCACGCAGCATGCCACGTTAGCTTCCTCTCAGGTATATTGGTCTGGGCTTGAGAGTACACAAGCCGAAAGGGAGCGCACATGGAGCCCATTCTCTCCCTATGATGGATGGAAGTTGTCAGTGATACATTGTTTCCTTAGCCGCCCGTGAGCTCTGCTCCCTGGCCCCAGCCAATTGGCAATGTGCTGGGATCACTCAGCACACCTGGCAGTAACTGAAACAAACTGGTTGCCTGATGAAGAAATCTCTGAAGCCTGATGTTAGTGATTTCATCCCAGGATAGACTCTCTGGTGTGAACCCTCAGTTCCTTCAGGCACTTATGCAGCTCTTTATATTTCACATAGAAACACTGCACCTGAGTATTCTAGTCGTCATTCCAAAGGTGCAGGTGAAAACGGTACAAAAGGAAGTATTGATTCTCACAGGAGGCCTTTCCCACTCTGCAAGGTTCAGGGAGAAAACCTGCAGAGAGCCCAGAGACAGGGCATCCTAGGGAAGAGACCAAGAATCAAATTGAACTCTAATTGCAATTCCTAGCCATGCCCTGCCTGCCTGAGAAACACAAACAGCGCACTCTCCATATAGCTCTGCGCTGAGGTATTTCCCACTGCTCTCCAGGCCTTTCTCATAGGATGCTTGGGCTTTTTTTTTTTTTTACCCTGTCAGCTTCTCTTAAGTGTTTGATCTGCAAAATGAAGCACTTTCAAAGCTAGGCCTTTACACTTGGGCACATGGGCTCGAGAAGGGAATGGAAAAGAGTTTTGAGAAGAAAAGCGATTTACTTTGCCATCACTACTGTTTCCTCCCATGCTTCCTGAGGACGCCGGTGCTCAAGCAGGAGCCCTGCTTCTTTGTGCTTGCGATATTAATCTTTTGTCAAGGAAATGGTTGTGAACTCACCAGGTTTGTGTTACGATTTTACAGAAAGACCAAGTGACATGAGGGCATCTTCAATCATCATCGATAAAGGAGTTGTCATCTATGGAAGGTGACTAAGGCTTGGAGGTTTGCTAAAAAATTGCTTAGTTTTGGAAACATTCTTTGTGTTTGTGGATATTCACCTTTCTGTCCATTTCATTGGTGAGGTAAATTAATGATGGACTAAAACAAATGTAAAGGACATTATGATGGCCCTAGCAGTAACAGACAGCACAACCCGAGTAAACTTGAATTTGATGGGTACCTTCAAGATTATTAAAGAAAGTTGGGTGATTTCTTGGTCTCCTGCTCACTCTACATGTACAATTCTGAGCTGAGGAAGGCAGAAATCCTGGCATTTCCAGGAGAGAGTGACTTTGCTGGACTACTGGCCATACCAAGCTTTTACCTCTTCGACTGATTTTTAAGCTCCTGATAGAGTGCTGCTTACTAGCTGGGGAACTGGGGTAAGGGGCCAGATAAGGACTCTAACAGCCTCTGAACCCAAAAGAGAAGTTCAGAGTTCCCCTCAGCTGAAAGACAAAGCCTTTGGAAGGCTGAGTCAGTCTGGCAGTACCACTGGAGGAGACAGAAACAAAGCTTGGGAGAAATAGGTCCCTGCCCCTCTTCAGAACAACAGAGACAACAAGCCTTCTCTGGGGCCAAGCGCTGGATGCCTTCTGTGAGAATTTTCCTGTTTTGGCATAATCTCTTTGATCACCTCAGGACACCTCTGTAAAAAGCTGAACTCTTGCTGATTTTATCTCTGCCTGGAGCTGGGAAAGAAGGAAGATTTCTCCAACCCTGAATTAGCAGAATTAGACACAAACTGATCAGAAATTGGGGACTCGGGGAAGGCTAATACCTCTGGTCTCAGCTTTCCAGTGTCTTTATAATTTTTTAAGAGAACTTAGAATTAAAGACAGGTTATGAGTGAAAAGAAAGTAGGTGCATAAAAGACTTGAAAGCAGATGGTTAAAAGAATGCACCTCAGAGGCTGGTGAGATGGCTTATTGGGTAAAGTCACTTGCCACCAAGCCACGGGAGGACATAGCTTCAATCCCTGGAATTCACACAGTAGAAGGAGAAAAATTACTTCTGCATGTTGGCATGTTGTTCTCTGATCTCCATACACAGGTTATGGTGTGTGTGCATTTGAGAAGGGAAGCCACATGTGTGGGAGCACACATACACACACACACACACACACACACACACACACACACAGAGAGAGAGAGAGAGAGAGAGAGAGAGAGAGACAGAGACAGAGACAGAGACAGAGAGCTATTAGCCTTTAGAGAGGTTTACTAATCACCATGTGTCTACACTACAGATTGCCTGTAGTATATCTTGTCAAACTTTTTAGATTCTTGAGTAGATCATCTCAATTGATTCTATGACAGTTATAACATTATCAATTATAATTCAATTTAATTAAAAACTGAATCACATTAAAGCAGGTGCTGGGGAAATCATGGAGTTTTTAAACATCTCTTCAGATTCACCTCTTTACAGTATCCCTCCCCAATACATACCCCTGTCCAAAAAAGAGTTCTGGAATCAGATTACCTAGATGCAGGCCCAGGCTCTGCCATTAGCACTATACAACTTTTTCCAACTCAACTGCCTTCTCTGGGGGCTCAGTTTCCCCACCTGTAAAATGTGAATAAGCTTCTCATGGCCACTGACCAGGAGAGCACCAGAAAATGCCACAAACAGAAATTCTCAGGGCATATCATCTACATATATGAAATTGTCAAAGAACAAATTTAGTAATGAAAACACACACACACACACACACACACACACACACAAATTTATTGGATGGTCAGGTTCAAACAAGCACTTCCTGGCAATAATAGCGCCACTGACCTCTCTAAGAATCTTGCACTTGCTGACGACAAGAAATTGGGCAAAGGACAACAGCAGAGTCCCGAGGGTAGCCCTCATGGTGGCCACTCTGCTCCTGCAGTGGACCTCCCTTTACTCAACCTGTGCAAAAGCATCTCCCAACAACAGTCTTGGGTACCAAAGTAAATGTTAGCAGCACAGAACGTCTTTCTGAGTATGCCTTTCACTTGTTTGGGAGCAGATATAAACTTGTGATGGTTTGCATATGCTCGGCTCAGGGAGTGGCACTATTAGAAGCTGTGGCTTTGTTGGAGTGGGTGTGTCACTGTGGGCTATAAGACCCTCATCTCAGCTGCCTAGAAGTCAGTATTCTGCTAGCAGCCTTCAGATGAAGATGTAGAACTCTCAGCTCCTCCTGCACCATGCCTGCCTAGATGCTGCCATGCTCCTGCCTTGATGTTACTGGTCTGAACCTCTGAACCTGTAAGCCAGACCCAGTTAAATGTTGTCTTTTGTAAGGCTTGCATTGGTCATGGTGTCTGTTCACAGCAGTAAAGCCCTAAGACAGAACTAAACTCTTTGCTGTAGCATACCCATGGCTCTTTCTCTGTACAGGTGTCTGAGCTATGTCCCTGTAGCATATTCAGTGTCTCCTCTGTACAGGAGTTTCAGCTGCAACTCTTTATGAGCCACCAGTGCGTTTGAGTCTCTTGAGACATTAATGACTCTCACATCCCCCTCAAAATACCTCCGCTTTCATTCATGCAGGCAGCAGCATCAGTTTGGTTACAGAAGAACGGGCCAGGACTAACTAGAGCATCCTTGGAAATAAGCACAAATATATATACTGGCAGAAACCCAGAACTGTCTTAGCTTGTGTTTCTCTGACTAGTCTAAGTTACACTTCTGACGGCTCCCCTCAAACCTGTACCCAGGAAAAGCTATTTCTGAGATCTTCACAGACTGTGTGTGGGTCATAGTCATTAAAGACATTATGAATAAGGACTGGATAATAGAACTGCAACATCAGTACATCAGGCTACACAAGGCTATTTAATGAAATCTTCATTCACTGCCCCACCCCAATGCTTCATTCACCATTATAGTTGAGAAGGCTAGGCTGATTCCAGGACAGACTTCAAATTGGCAGGTAAGGAAACTAAGTCAATTATTAATAGAAAAAAATCTCAGGCTCCAGCCTTCACACCCTGATAATGATTCTGGATGCCTAGCGATAGAATAAGATAAACCTCACCTACCCCAGTGTTCTCCTAAGGTGCTTTAAATTGGGTCTGGGAGCTCATTTTGAGGTCTTTCTATCTTGGTAATGGGGAGACCCCAGCATGCTGGACTTCTGCAGAATAAAACACTCATTGTGTTTACATACTATTTGAGTCCAGGGTGTCATTCTTTGACCAATCATGGACCCTTACAATAGTAAGTCAAATGAAAACATTTCCCCTACCAATGATTAATATTGTTGAAACTAACGACTGACATTGTGTTAGTGTTGCTAGAAGTCCAGAGATAAAGTTATCATTCAGCCATTAAAAAGAACCTGCTGTTCTTGGCTGTCCCTCTTGTGAGCAGGCCCTTGGCCTTAGTTACTACAGGTGAGTATAATGAGAAGCCTTGGGAGTGTTTGAACCACCTGCTGGGGATGAATCAACTCACCTGAGAACAGCTGGTTTCCACCCTGTGCATCCCATAGGAAAAGTCATCTGTGAATTCAATGGCCTCAGAACTGATCACATCATGGAAGGAAGGCCAGCCTGGGACAGAACAGACACACAGACCAAAAGAGAAGAGACAAAGGCTTGGGTTAGAACGCAATTCTCAAGAACGGTGCAGCTAATGAAGCGAAGCCTTAGCTTGTGACCAGGACTTCTTCAAGCTGGGAGAAAAGGTCAAAAGCTGAAAGAGAATATTTATGAGAGAGGAAGGAGAGTAAGATCACATAGAAGTGTAAACCCTTCCTCACATGGATGGAGGCAGAGATGAGCTATTATGTTTCCTACAACAGTCTTGAGTCATCTGATAGTTTCTGCGAGCATCGAAATTTAGAAAGCACTTTGTGGCCACTTTCTCTTGTCCTCAGAGTCACTAGGCATGACTTGAAAACACTATTGATCTTCCATTGTGGAAGTTTCCAAAACAACCAATTGGTTTGGATGTTAGCATTTCAACTATCACATACTTCTTTAGAGAATCATAGCTTTTCGATTCTAAGATTCATATGGTTAAAATAAAGAGGACTGCAGCCTCTCCACTCTCTCTAATTTCCCTCCTAGTCTAAAGTGTGACTAGCACACATCGTATCTTATAGGTGAAGGCCTTGCTCCCATCCTAGGAAACGTTTAGAGTGTGGCACACCCAGGCACTATAGACAGCATTATTTCTCAAACAGCGTTTTCCCCTCCCTTTTTCATGAATTCCAGTCTATTTTTATAAAGACACATTCTCAGAAACTCTTGCTGAGTAGAGCACACAGTTTGGTTTGTTTATTTTTGTTTTTGTAACATTTCTTCCAAAGATGTGTGTCCTGAAGTCTGGGCGCCCAGACGATGACAGAGGTAAGATGCTACTGAATTGCTGGCCTCACTACTGTTTTCTCTTTCTGAGACCGTTTGTTCCACAGAAAGGAAGAGGTGCTCTAAAAGAGGTGCTTCACAGTAAGGCACATGCCGAAAGAAAACAGTCTGCAAATGCCAACAGTAAGGATTTCCAGTCTCATACAAAGTTTTCTAAGAAACTTACCCAAACTCTCATGTCCCCAACTCTACATGAGTTCAGGCTTCCCAGTCATAGCTACACTTAACAGCATGAGTAAAAACCATTTCCAGTTCCTCCATGCGAACTCAGGACTGCTACCAACCCCTAGGCAACCTTAGCTTAACCATCTCAGAACTTCATTCTTCCGGGAGACTCGCTACTAAAAGTCACCCATTACTCATTGTGCATTAAAACTCTAAAAAGACTTTGTCAATAGGCTGTTTTGGTTCACACTGATTGCTTCACACATTCAGGTGTTCTCTGTTAAACCACAGACGTGCCAATTGCTAGTGAGGGTAAGTTTCAGGACATTGATAAATGATGTCATTTATCTAGGGAAAGAAAGAAAATGCTGAGTGTTGTCCTTTTAACCCTTCCATGGCATAACACATCTGAAAGCAGCTTAAGGCCATTAATGCCAGGATGGGGGTGTCTGTAGAATTCTTGGGACTTGACTCAGAGGACAAAGGTAAAAGACTCCACTCCGTGTTTTCCTATCTCCAAAAGTCACACTAGGAATGGAGACATGGATGTTGCTCCTCTCCATTCTACACTGCTTTTTATACAGCCTCATCTTCTCTGTTTCTCTGATCCTGAGATTCGCTGGCTTTTCTCTGTGCTTTCTTGCTGGGTGATAAGTGCCTGAAGGCAGTCCAAACTCACAGCCTCACAGTAATACCACTCAGAGAGCATGGATGCTCACCACCCTGATTTCCAGGAAGTATTAAGCAAGGAGGTGAATAATTGAAGCACATCACATAGACGGATAAGGAAGAGAACACACACACACACACACACACACACACACACACACACGTGCTCCTTTCTAACACAGGAAGGTATCCACCTAGCTCAGTCACTATGGATAAGGCTAGGCTCTCTGCATGGATGGGGACTATTTGTTTCATTATGTATATGGGGTAGCAGAGACATGTGAAACATTTAGACCAAGCATTCTGTGGGACTTTTGGGGAGAGAGCAGAGGACACAGATGTAAGCAGGAGAACAAAGCTAGAAGCTGATAATCTGACTTCCTCAGCTTCCTCACCTCATTGGTCGATTCCTCTCTAAAATGCTGAGGGCTCTTTCATTTGAGTAGACTACTGGGAAGGAGATGCTGTTTTTACAAAAGTACTTTAATGTCCTACGGGAATGAGTTGACTTTGCCCCTGGAAGCACATTGAGTAAATGAATGAAAGAATGATAAATACTGTTTTCTAGTGACCAAACTATTCAAAGGAAAAAAATCCAAAAGTCACAACATGAGTACATCTAGTTAGAGACTATATACATTTTTTATTCATTTATTTAAAACACTACCAAGACAAAGCAACTCAGCTCATCCTTACCTATGTGATAAGGAAACTTAATTAAATCTGAGTATCTCAGTTCAAATGATCAGGCTTGGCCATAAAGATATGCATTTTGTCAACCCAAACTAAATGTTTAAAGCAATTTCCAGAAGACTATATTCAAGAACAGAGCATCTTGAGGAGGATTAGAATGGTGTGGAGGTTCTCAAAGAAATGGTGGCTGACTAGTCTCTTTGTTGTTTATATGCTGTTTACTTTGGAGGAGACACTAAAAAACATCCGTCCAGACATTTCAATACTCCTCTAACTTATAGCATCCTTGTGCACTGTGGGAAAGGGCAGCTGTAAAAATAAATAAATAAAAAACAACCAAATGCTCAGTATGTCATTCAAACTTTAATCAGTGGACAGCGACAAAGAGAAACAATTCCCCATGATGGATGGCATTGGCAAAGAGGACAATGGCCACCACCATCACTGGTGACATTAACAAAGGAGGCTACCGGTTATGTTGTTGTGTGTCTCAGGAAACTGAGTTGCAACAGAAAGTGAATCCAGTGGAAAGGTAAGTCCTTCCCGACAATCAGGCTAAGGAGGACCGTTGCCCGGGAATAAATCGTCCTATGACAGGGAGCCCACGGCGATGACAGCTCTTTGAAAGCGGAATTCCCTCCTCATGTGTAAGCATTTAAAGGAGGAACTCTTCAGTACTGTAAAAATCCTCAAAGGAAACCCTGCCCCCACTGCTAATAACGAGGGGAGCGCTTCAAAGGGCGATAGGCAAAGGCTGAAGCAATCTGCGTCTTGTTGAGAAAATTATCTTGAGCTGAGGGGTAGGGGGGAGGGAGGGAAGTATGTTTATGTCAGTTTTGACATTAAAGAAAGATCATCTATCCTCCTTTCTCTGGGCTTTTCCTTCTGGTCTCCTCATCCAACTAAACATCATTTGTTTTGGATGCGTTCCATGCACTTTTTAAAAGGAAAGTCATGTGAAAACCTGTATAAACAGTGGGCTCCCTTCGCCCCCCCACTACGCCCCCCTTTGTTTCTATTTGATGAGGTTGGATTTGGGCCTATTATCATTTCATTTCAAAGAACGTAAACTGTACTTTTTTTTTTTTTTTAGAACTCAGCCTACTAGTTTCGAGATTTGTCTTATTTTTAATAAATACAATCTCCCTTGGAGGAATTCTCATCTCAAGATAGCAAATAAACCCAGCAGATACAAGGAAAACAGACAACTTATCAAGTGCAGCGGTTCTGCCTTGATTCCGTTCAACAACCGGGCCAGATTATCTGCAGTTGTATCTTAACACTTCTTGTATAGTAAGGAGCAAGTTCAGGATATGCTCATTGACATGTCTGACCCAAAGCAAATGATCCAAATTATTACCACTAAGTTGTCCCTTGGTACTTGCTATATACTCTACAATAGGTTGTTCTTAAACCACAATAGAGCTAATTATTCCACTCTTATCCACAATGATACAGCTGTTCTGAGGCTACTCTGCCTTCAACCAAAGAGTAGCCTGGTGCTCCTCAAACAGTGTGGACAAAGTTTAGAATATTCATTTTAATTTCCCATGAAAATCCTTTTCAGCTCCCCAGTCCTCTCTCTCTCTCTTTCCTTTCAAACATTTAAAAAAAAAAAAAAAAGCAATTGTTGAAATTAGCAATAGGTTATAAATAAGTCAAAAGCTGAGTCCGTCTCTACAGTGTCCGCAGAGTGTGCCGCTCATTCTCCGTTGTCAACAAGGGTGATAAGTAATATCCACCTCTCCATTCTTCCTCTACTCCCAAGTAAGAGTTTGAAACCCCAGTAAGGTCACTACAGAATCAGTCAGTAGAGAACAGTAGAAACTTGGACAAAAATCTACTGGATTGAAAGGTAGTTCCAAAAATGTTATCTGAATGTAGACTTAAGTTTGAACATAACAATTCCAGTTGGGCTTGGGCGACTTTTAGTAATGATAACTATGCCTGAGCATGGTTTTGGATGAAGATCTGTACGTTTAGGATCCACTAGGTCTTGCAGCTCTCTAATTTTAAATGTTTCACATTTTGTTAAGTTTAGGGGTTTCTGTAGCCTGAACCCTTTCACCTCCCTGACCACCATTTGCCTGCTTAGCTATACCAAGGCAAGGAGCACTCTCAGGAAGGCCTCCTGCCGAAAACAATTGTTTGAGGCTTAGATCCCTAATCCTTGACATTTCCAGTGTAACTTTTATCTCATTTTTAAAAAAGGATGACTCTCAACTCTCCTTCAAAGACCCCATTTGGTTACAATCTAGTCTTCCATAAGTTTTAGTAATCAACCAAATAGGTCCTCGTAGCAGAAAATCACACGATGCAGATGGCTCATCAGGAAAAGTTTCCCTTCAATCCCCTACCTACCTACTCACAACCATGATTTATAGTTTTCTTGTTTAATTCCTTTTTAAAAAGTGTTTATTCCAGTTATTGCTTGATTTGCTCACTTTAAACCTGTGCTGTTCAATACAGTAGTTACTAGTCATTTGAAGACAGCCACCTGCCAATGTCCTCAACACTCAGACTGCTCAACTCCTCCGGTGAGTGCTGCTCTTTGGACAGCACAGACACACAGAACATCCTCCCATGGTTTCCCCAATGCAAAGTGCCACTAGAGAGCATAGTTCTATGGATAGAACAGACACTTGGGACATTCTCACCAAGATTTCCATGCTACAGAAGGCTTCAACCACCAGATCGCGCAATCTTAGAAATTTCAAATTTATTCCTTTGACGAAAGATGGAGAGTTCACGTTCTATCTTCACTAACCCTCCCACTTCTAAGTTTTTATGTTTACATTAATTTTCTTTTAAAAACCTCACTTGGAGATGCCGGCCTCTGGAACCAGAATATGACTTCAATAGCGTCAGCAGTTTGTTCTGTGCACCACTAAATTTCCAACTACCCAGCACGGTGCCTGCTGACACAAACCTTCCTGAGGGGAGGAAGGAAAATAGGGATGCCTGTACTTCAGGATGACACGGTTTGATTCCCCAGCCTGTGAGAAGACCCTCCATCTGCAGCTGCTCCTCCACTCATGCTGATGACCGATCACATAGTTAAACCTGTGCTTTCTTCACACAGACTTTAAAGGTTGAAAATGAATGGACAATACTTGTTTACTCTGTGGACCCTTGCTCACAACAGAGCTAGTGTCAGGATTACATTTTCTCCTCATGTGAGATAGATATATATAGATATCACATACATACACACATATATATATATATATATATATTCCATTTCCTCATTGTTAAGAAGTGTGTTTTTTGTCCTCTGGGGATGATATAAAAGGTTTGTTGGTTTTTTACCATTCATCATTTTTATTTTTAAAATTTTTTAATTAAAGCATTTCAAGGATAAAAATGTAGAGAATAGTAGATGCCTCTGATATAATATTTTATCCACTCAGATTTAACAGATAGCTCCATTTACATTTTTCTGCTTCAGATAGTTCCTCCTCTTTGTTAACAAAGTAATGTTCTAGTTCCGGCTAGGTCTGACACCAGCTCTCTACCTCTATGCCTTTGGATGGCATGAAGACAGTTGTTCTACAGACTCCTCCCACACTCCTTCCTCCATGAACATCTGGATCCACAGACCACACGCACCACTTTAACCACTGAATGTCTACAGAAATGACGTGTCATCATGGCTATCTTTTGAGGACTCATTTTTCTTGATATTCTTGGTCTTCAGTGTTTGTAATAATATCATCTAAGCTCACAAACACAAAACCTTTCAAACACTTGAGCTTCTTTGTTATTCTGCTGGGCATCAACTGTTGCACATAGTCTGGGATGTAGTGTTTGAAAAGTAGGAATATCCATTATATATGGTTCCATACTTAGACTTCCCTATGTGCCCAACTCCAGGACTCTACAATGGCCACTGCCCTTCTTGCTTGCTTCTTTTTTGACCCTAATTTTAGAAGTCTTTTGTAGAGGGAAAGAAATAATCATTTATCTTATTCTATATACCTTGTGCAAGAAAGTAAAATTTCAGATTTCAGTCACAATGTAATACTTTCTGTTAAGCAACATCAGATTTAAGGTTTCAAATTTTTGCTACCAACAGGAAGGATGTTTTTATCTTATTGATAAACAAATACTAAAGTCAGCCCTGAGCTTGTAGCTTGATGGAAGAATGTTTGCCTGGTGTGTGTCAGGGGACTCTGGGTTAGATTCTCAGCAATGTAAAACTAAACGAGCAAGATAAATGAAAGTCAGTATATGCTAAGCAGCTTTATTTGGCTTAGATGCAGCTCTGTGGCTAAGAACTGACTGTGGGCTAAGTACTGGCGCTTGTGTTGCCAGTTCAATCAGAATCCACAGTTTAGAGTCAGAATTTCGAATCAGAATCAAACTGATTCTGTAAAAGACATCTCTCACACAACTTACAAGTTTATGTTTCTAACATTGTTTGAGAACTTCTTGTGCTCTGTCTTGACATTGCAACTATAAGAACAAGAAGCCCCCACTCCCATGTGAGGACCACAGGATTTCATCTCTACAAACAAGGCCTCTCTCAAGAAGCAAAAGACAAAGGATTAACAGTAATCAATGGGAAAAGAGGCTTTGGGCAAACATTCCTACAGAGTGTATCTAGTTTTATTCAGTGGCACCTGAAAAATAAAAAGGTAGGCTAAAAGAAGGCAGAGACAGGCAGATTTCTGAGTTCAAGGCCAGCTTGGTCTAACAAAGTGAGTTCCAGGACAGCCAGGGCTACACAGAGAAATCCTGTCTCGAAAAACCAGAAAAAAAAAAAGTTTGATTTAATTTTGGTAGGAATATGTGCCAGAAAAGGCCATCAAATCTGGACCCCACCTGGAGCTGGTGTTAGACAGTTGTGAGCTGTTGGGGTGGGTGCTGAGAACTGAACCCAGGTCCTCTGCCAGGGTGGCAACTGCCCTTAACCCCTGAGCCATCTCTTCAACCCCAGTCTGACGGCCTTTTAAACTCTGTATTTTAGGGGCTGGAGGATAGGAGAACATGGGCTTACAGGCTTTATAAACTATTAACATGATCATATTTGTGTTTTTAAAAGATGGTTCTAGAAACAGATTGCAAAGTCAAACAAAAAAACAAAAAACAAACAAACCATAAGAGGGACTGTGAAGTTAGGAGTATTGGAATATTCTACATTGAAACAGAGTCCATGATACTCTTTAGATCAGTGGTTCTCAACCTGCCAAATGCTGGGACCTTTTAATTCAGTTCCTTATGATATGGTGAGCTCAAGCATGAAATTATTTTTGTTGGTATGTCAAAACCGTAAAGTTTGCTACTGATATGAATCACAGCGTAAATACTTTTGGCAACAGAAGTACATCCATGGGGTGCTGATCCACAGGTTAAGAACCACAGTTCTAAATGAATTTATTGATTTTGGTGACATCGATATATTTGGCAAGATGAAGGAGTAAAAGCAGCCTGCAGTACAGGCTGGATCGCAGCTGACTCATACTTTCAGTGCAAAGCATAAAATCAGTTTCTTTTTTTTTTTTTTTTTAGATGTTTTCTTTATTTATAATATCTCCTTTCCCAGGTTCCCCTCCAAAAGAAAAAAGAAAAAGAAAATAAAATAAGAAAAAAATAAAATAAAATAAAAAACCAAAAACTAAAACAATCCCCTGTTCCCTCCCCCTCCCCCTGCTCACCACCCCACCCTCTCCCACTTCCTGGCCCTGGTATTCCCCTACCCTGGGGCATAGAACCTTCACAGGGCCAAGGTCCTCTCCTCCCATTGATGACCGACTTGGCCATCCTCTACCATACATATGCTGCTGGAGCCATAAGTCCCCCCATGCGTACTCTTTGGTTGGAGTTTTAGTCCCTGGGAGCTCTGAGGGTACTAGTTAGTTCATATTGTTGTTCATGCTAAAGGGCTGCAAACCCTTCAGCTCCTTGGGTCCTTGAATGGATACAGAAAATGTGGTACATCTACACAATGGAGTACTACTCAGCTATTAAAAACAATGAAATTATGAAATTCTTGGGGAAACAGATGGAGCTGGAAAATATCATCCTGAGTGAGGTAACCCAATCACAAAAGAACACACATGGTATGCACTCTCTAATAAGTGAATATTAGCCTAGAAGATCAGAATACACAAAGTACAACCCACAAACCACAAGAAACTCAAGAAGGAGGAAGACCAAAGCGTGAATACTTCGTTCCTTCTTAAAAGGGGGAACAAAATACCCATGGAAGGATTTTCAGAGACAAAGTATGGAGCAGAGACTGAAGGAAGGACAATCCAGAGACTGCTCCACCTGGGAATCCTTCCCATATTCAATCATCAAATCCAGGCACTATTATGGATATTAGCAAGTGCTGGATGACTGGAGCCTGATATAGTTGTCTCCGGAGAGGCTCTGACAGTACCTGACTAATACAGAAGTAGAGGCTCACAGCCATCCATTGGACTGAGCACAGGGTCCCCAAATGAAGGAGCTAAGATCAGTTTCTTAAGGAAGTACCTAGATGGCAGAGTGATCTGTGGACTTGGAAGTAAAGACTAAACCAGAGATTTGAAAGATTTAAAAGCACGGTCTAGGTGAATGCACAAAGGAGGTGAACATACGGGAAAGGCAGGCCAGACAGGTACTTAAATTTGGCATAAAAATGAGTTAGCAAAAGAAATAAAGAGCGCTTCAAGAATTAGAAAGATGAGAAAGGATGAGCTCAGAGTTCAAAAAGGAAACGGCTATGGTTAAAAGGCCCAGGGCAGCCATAGCATCTACAGGAACTCGGAGGACACAGAAGGCTGAGTGACATGAAGGGAGAGGAAAGTAACCCTCTTCCTTCACAGGAAGGAAGATGAAGCAGGGGACACGGAGGGCACAGGACACGGGACACGGAGGGCACAGGACATGAAGGGGACAGGGCATGGGACACAGAGACCACAGGGACACGGAGGGCACAGGGACACAGAGGGCACGGGGACACAGAGGGCACGGGGACATGGAACACGGAGGGCACGGACGGGGCGGGGAAGGCACAGGACACAGAGGGCACGGGGACACAGCGGGCACGGGGCACGGAGGGCACAGGGACACAGAGGGCACGGAGACACAGAGGGCACGGGTACATGGAACACGGAAGGCACGTGGCGCGGAGGGAGGGCAAGGGATCTCTGTTATTTGGATTCTGGATCCTCCCACTCCTCCCACGCCTCTCTGTTTTCTAAGGCATGTTAAAATAACAATGTTACTTTTCCTAAAATTTCTAAATAAAAATGAATGTGAGATGTGAAAATATTAGAAATGTTAATTTTAAAAGCACTATTCAAATGCTCCTAAAGATTTTAAACAGAAGTGATATTCCAAAAGGCTTAAAGAGAACTCTAATTTTATATTTTATTTTGTGTTTTGTGTCATCCCTAGTATATTGTGGTCTACCGAACAAATCATGATGGACCAAACGTTACAAAGGACCATTGAAATGTAATTTGCTTTTGATGCAGAGGAGGCAAAACTAAATATGGCTCAAGAAATTACTCCAGAGACGTGATTGCAGATTGTGTCCACACTGAACATACTCAGAGAACCCAGGACTTGTAGTTCAAACCATGTCTCATGCTTAGTCATTATTTTTATATGGATAATTTAAAATTAACAGTGCTCTAAGCACCAAGAGACCCTGGCTGCCTTGCTTACTAATATATTTTTAATACCTAACCTAGAGATATTTCTTGAATGAATCAAATAATAAAGAAAATATACCCTGTTCAGGGCAAAATTAAACCTATAATGAAAAGCAATAAATCCTTACTTACAGCAGTAAAAATTACAGAGAAAGAAAGTATAATAGTGTTTCCCAGGATCCAAGGGAAGTGGGAAGGAACTATTATTTGATTGTTTGGAGTTTCCACTTTATAAGGTGAAAGGTTATGGAACTGGGTGGTGGTCTCACAACACCATTAACTTATTTAATGCCCTGACCTACATACCAAACAATGTTATTGTAGTAAATTCTATTATATTTTGCCATAGTGAAAAATATGTGCGTGTGTGCATTCATGTGTGCTTGTGAAGGCCAGAAGTCAATTTGGGGTGTTGTTCTTCAGGTGCCATCCACCTTATTTTGTGAGACAGGGACTGGCTTCAGGTTCACTCAGTATAAGACTGTTCTTGCTGATCAGCAGGTCCAAGAGATCTGCCCATCCCCACCTCCCCAGAGCATGAGTGACCAGCATGAACCTTTTTTTATGTGTATGTGCCATCTGAGTCCAGCGAGGAAGGTCCTCATCAAGAACCAAGCTGGTATCTGAGCCAGGGCTGGGTTTCCCAAGCTCCCAACTGGAGGAAATGGATATTATTCTTTTAAGCAAAATAGAGAAGAAGGGAAAAGGAGAGGGGGAAGGAAAGGAAGATATAAAAGGGAGGGGAGAAAGGGAAGAGGAATATTTGAATGCATCTGTTACTGAATCAACCAAAGAAATAGGAGAAAATAGGTAAATAAATTCTATTTTCTTAGGCAACTTTTAATAAATGACAATTAAATATGAATTATTTTTCTATCAAAAAGAAAGTATTTTTTCAAACACATCATTAACAAATTTAGATGTAAAATAATGTAGCCTTATCCCCCCCATAATCACTGCAAACATTTGAGTCTATTTAAGGACACTAGTACCACAGACTGTCGAGAACACTGAGGTGCCCTCTGGGCCGTGTAAACATCTGGTATCTATTCTCTGTAGAGATTAATAATGGAGCTGTACTGCACCAGGTTTCACACTAATTCCTTTGAGCCCTGTACCACATTTTTAAATGGTTCCAAACACACACGATCTCTAATTGGTATGGATTTCATCCACAATCTGGAGCTGTCTCTAACTCCTAAGCAAGAATTGACAGGGGCCAGCTTCCCTATTTCCCTAGTGGAGACAGCCATTAATAATATTGTTTCCCCAAGTTCAATAAAATTACTGAGCTAAAACAAACTGTTTCAACAAAAGGGCTGGAGATGGAGACTTTATTTTCTCTAGTCAACCACTGCCTCTTGTTTCTTTAAATCACAGTTGGTGTTTTAAAAGATGCATCTCGCATCAGCTTGAAAACTCTCTCGGCATCCAGGGACCTGAGCAACATCAAACGCCACGGACAGACTTCAGCCATAATTTCTAAGTGCCATTAAAAAATGTCTCTCAAACTGGGTTTAAATTTAGTGTTGACCCAGTAACCTTGATCCCCAATGTTAGATGATTATTTTATTTTGCTTCCAAAAGCTCTTCAGTCCAGTGAGGCGTCCGTCCATTTAGGAAGTTCCACAAGGACTTTGCTGTTTGTTTAGAATTTATTAGCTACAGCAGACAGGAAGGTGGCAATGTGGGCTGTTTGCTGAGTGAAGATTATTTACTGTGCTCAACTGACCTTAGAAATACCACAAGAGATAAAACAGGGAAATTCAAAGAAACACAAATTCTATTTCTAGCAGTATTCACTTTACACTGAAGGAAAACAAGGCCCCCACCAAGTGAGGTCCTGGCTCACACCACACACGCCAGAGCATCAGCAGGCAGTGCCAACTGGAACTTACAGTCGTCAGCATGGTACCCATCAACACTTTCACAGTAATTCCTCGTCTAAATGCATGGACCCGGCAGAAATGTTAAAACTGTATTGTTGCCAGGCAGTGGTGGTACACGCCTTTAATCCCAGCACTTGGGAGGCAGAGGCCAGTGGGTTTCTGAGTTCGAGGCCAGCCTGGTCTACAGAGTGAGTTCCAGGACAGCCAGGGCTACACAGAGAAACCCTGTATCGAAAAACCAAAGAAAAACAAAACAAAACAAAAAACTTTTTTTTTCCTTTAAAAGGCAGTTTAAGTATCAAAATTCTTTTACCCATCTCAAATTTCTTCTGCTGTCTTGCCTTAACTGGTCTTTCCAAACATGCAGTTAGCATTTGATCTTTATTCTATTACAGGAGCTTGAATACTACAACTTAAAATAAAATCTCCTTGTTTCCATAAATATTTTATGATCCTTTATCGTCAGCACTGACTCTTCATGTGTATTTACCATTACTTACATGTCTGATAACCCATCTTGAAAAAAAAAAAAAAGAAACAGAACAGACTGCTGAGAAAAGCTATTAAAATAAGATTTTGGAATAAATTAATTTTCTCAAGAGTTTTTTTTCATGACAAAATATAGTTTGCCTTTGTAGCAGACACGTGGCAAAATTAATTTGTCCAAACACTAAGCATCTCCTAATATATATATATATATATATATATATATATATATATATGTTATAGTTTACATCAAAAAGGCAGGAGACAGGCTAGGAAGGGGAGTCGTTTGGTAAAGGTCCTACCATACAAGCAAGAGAACCTGAGATTGGATTCCCCTTCACTCGTGTAAAAAGCCAGGTGTGTGGCAGCACCTTCCATGGCCTCTGCATCAGTTTCTGCTTCCAGATTGCTGCCCTGTTTGAGTTCCTGACCTGACTTCCTTCAGTAATGGACAGAGATATGAAACTATAAGCCAAATAAACCCTCTCCTCCCCAACTTGTTTTCTTGGTCATGGTGTTTCATTGCAGCAAGAGAAACCCTAAGACAAGCCCCAAGGGCCAATAGAGTAAAACTTCATGAAAATCTAACCATTCCCCAAATATATTCCACACCCAAAAGGCCACTATTTCATTTTGGCAGCTATGAGGCAGCTCAAGCTTGCCTGCTACACCAGATAGAAGACATGAGCACATAGCATTAGTGGATACTAGAAAAACTGTATTCTTCTTGTGATTTCTTTGGCATAGGCCCTTACTGGTCTAGAACTTGCTAGTTAGGACAGACTAGCCTCTCTGTCACAGTCATCCGCTTACTTCTACATCCCAGGTGCTAAGAACAGAGGTGCATATAGCTATACCTAGCTAAACATTTGCTGGAATGGAAGCCAAACTGACCTGAAGAAAATATTAACAATAACAAAAGATGCTGGAACAGGGACTAAAGACACTGAGGGTGAACATAACTAAATCTTGTAGTATACAGGTATGCGGCTCTAAACCTCGTACTATTCTATGAATATACGCAATCTTAAAAAATAAAAAAATTCAAAGAAAATTGTGTCATACACTTTAAATATACAGTATATATAATAAAAGTCCTGAAACTTTAGTGTTAAATTTTCTTTTGGAAAGAACTGCTCTGGAGGCCTGGCAACACATACCTATAAGCCTAGGGCTTGGTAGACTAAAGTGGGAAAGCCTATAGTTCCAGGCCAGCGTGGAGTACAGAGTAAGTAAAAAAATAAGATCCATAGAAACTGCTTAAAAATGACCATAAAAATTTACAAAATAATGTTGGGGGACTATCCCTACAAAATTTTAAAAATAAAGTCTTTAAAATGTTTTAGTGTGTGTGTGTGTGTGTGTGTGTGTGTGTGTGTGTGTGTGCCATAGACAGCTTGTAGGAATCAGTTTTCTCTTTCTTTCTACTATGTGGGTCTCAAGAATCAAACTCAGGGAGCTGGCGAGATGGCTCAGTGGGTAGGAGCACTGACTGCCCTTCCAAAGGTCCTGAGTTCGGATCCCAGCAACCACATGGTGGCTCACAACCACCCATAATGAGATCGGACGCCCTCTTCTGGTGCATCTGAAGACAGCTACAGTATATTATGCCGGACTGAGTGGGGCCAAAGCGAGCGGAGCGGGGGCCCAGAGAGAGCAGGGCCAGAGTGGGGCCAGAGTGAGTGGGGCTAGCAGAGGTCCTGAGTTCAATTCCTAGCAGCCACACACATGATGGCTCATGGCCATCTGTACAGCTACAGTGTACTCATATAAATAAAATAAATCTTTAAAAAAAAAAAAAGAATCAAACTCAGGTCATAAGGCTTGGTATCGAGTCTCTTAGTCCACTGAGCCGTTTATCAGCCCTTACACACTCTTAAGCTACAACATTTCAAAAGCTGTTCAGACACAGTAACAATGAGCGGAACAGAAACCCACAGAGAGTCACATGTATACATGGAATAGTTTAAAGACATCAGAATCATATTGCATATTGACAGAACATATTAATAATGGTGACCATCTTAATATCACACTTTTTTTTTTTTTTTTAAGAAAATTCACTTCTCAAGCCTTTATATTCCTGTGTCATTAAATGGCAATAGATTGTGTCATGGACTACTAGCTTGGTAGCATTTTATAAAAACATAAAAGGTCTCTGATTGGGTTGGAGAGATGGCTCAGTGGTTAAGAGCACTGGCTGCTCTTCGAGAGGTCCTGAGTTCAATTTCCAGCAACCACATGGTGGCTCACAACCTACATCTGTAATGGAATCCAATGCCCTCTTCTTGTGTGTCTGAAAACAGCTACACTGTACTCATATAAATAAACTAAACAAATCTTTTTTTTTTTTTAAAAAAAAAAAGGTCTCTGATTTTCTCCTAGTTTGTTATCAGAATTTTCTGAAAGCTTCAGTCAGTGTTCAGTAACACCACAGACACTGGGAATTAAAAAAAAAAATTTAAAGTTACAGTCTCAGCCATATACTTTAAGGTTGACAAAAATCATGGTGTTAAACACTATATAAAAATGAATTTCAGGGGCTAGTGAGATGGCTCAGTGGGCAAGAGCATCAACTGCTCTTCTGAAGGATGTGAGTTCAAATCCCAGCAACCACATGGTGGCTCACAACTACCCTTAATGAAATCTGACACCCTCTTCTAGTGGTCTAAAGACAGCTACAGTGTACTCATTTATAATAATAAATAAATCTTTTTAAAAATTAATTTCAATTATATTTCCCACACTGGAAAACTTCCTTAGGAAAAGTTTTACCAAACTTTTACACATACATGTAAGTTTTAAAAAATAATCTTTGACAAGGGTGAACCAAGAGCAAAGATAATAGCTCTTTGATCTTTAGGTTTTTGTTTTGATTCATTTTTATTTACAATGTTCCTTTCACATAACTTTATACCTTGCAATTAATCTCAGCTTTTCATTCATTTCCAGGAAGGACCTTTGGCTCCTGGCCTCTGAGAGAGTGCAACATTGTTACTTTTTAAATGACTAGTTAATGTGCCCCTGCTACTTTAAAAAAACCATTCACACATTTATTAACCATATATAAATGCATAAACATGAGTATAGCAGACACATCTTATGTACAACCTTTTTCCTGTTTTTTTTTTCTTGGCTGTTTACCATTCCCATAGGAAATGTATGTTAACAACCTAATAAGGATTGTATTGCACATTTGTCTGCTCTAATGGCCACATAAAATCATAAATATCTACACATGAATAAACATGAATACTCTATCAACTCCTTAATATCCCACTGTCTCCCATGTAACAGAGGTGACTTCAAATCTAGTTCTTCCCTCTTTGTGTAACAAACTTCAATAGACACGGAACCATTGGGGATGAGGGAAGGGAGGAGGAGGAGTAAGAGCGGAGAAGGCCAAGAGAGAGTAACGAGGATATTAATACAGTCGCACTGCATTATACACAGGCATTAACATCTTATACTGGAGGGATATTCTATGGATACTCTATGGCTGGAGGGATACTCTATGGTGAGGAGTGCTTGCTGCTCACTCAGATAGCCTGAGTTTGTTTCTCAGCACCCACACAGGTGCCTTCACATCTGCCTGTAGGTTTAGCTGCCAAGGACAGCTGTACCTGTGAGCTACTCTTTGAGCTACTGTGGGTGCCCACAAGCATGCATACCTTGAGCGAGCATTCATGCACACACATACAAACACACACACACACACACACACACACACACAAATAAGTAATAAAAATTTTAAATGTTACACTGAAACCTGTCATTCTAGATAGTTAATAATTCACACTATTATTTTATAATTAATAAATTTATAAAATAATTTATATGATCAATATAAATCTAATACTAATAAGAAAGAGTACTAAATACAAATACTAATAAGAAAGAATTGAATTCTTCCCTGTTGAGTAGATACCAGCTAGCAACCACATGGAACCACAGAGGTCTTACCACTGTATGAGGTTAAAAGAAAAAAACTGTCCAAAAATGTGAACTGGATGCACTTAAAGCACGTCCAGACATTGTGAAGAGTGTGCAGAGATGAATGCCCTATGGCACACACTGAAACCCAGCTCTACTCACTTTTCCCATGTGCCTGATCACCAAGCTGGCAATGTGAAGCTAAACTGATCCTGTCCCCAACCTCCCATAGACCAGTGCATCAAGGTTAGTTTCTGTAACCATATAGTATAGAGCAGTGGTTCCCAACCTTCCTAATGCTGTGACCCTTCAATACAGTTCCTCATGTGGTGGTGACCTCCATCCATAAAATTACTTTTGTTGCTATTTCATGACTGTAATTTTGCTACTGCTATGAATAGTAATATAAATATGTGTTTTTCAAGGTCTTAGGTGACCCCTATAAAAAGATCATTTGACCAACCCTCAAAGGGGCCATGGCCCACAGGCTGACAACCACTGGTGTAGACAGAGCATAGGCTTGTAATAACGTCAGTAGCTGGTCTAAGAACATCTCTCTCTACTCACTGTTGTGGGAGGAAGAAATGAACAAACATGAAGCCTACAAAGTACTGTTCAGTGTAAGCAGAAGAAAATAACAATGTCCCAGGAGAAACATGTATGCTAAAAAATAGTGAAACTGTAAACAACATGAACTTTGTGCTGTGCTCCCTGACTAAAATCTAGCAAAGGGCCTGTGGATAAGGCCTTGAGTCTGATTCCCAGCAGAGCAGAGGAGAGCAAAGGGGCCATGCCCCATCATTGCTAAGAGAACAGAGAACTTTTATTAACACTTCCCATTCGGGGGAGGTCTACCACATGCAGAGCCGTTGTGCTGTGTCCTAGGGAAGAATGACAGCTCTTTCCACATGCACCATCCACCAATTACATGCTACCTCACCTTGCCTTGCAGAAATTCTCAAGGTGTACATATCTTATGTATCTGTATCTCTCTCTCTCTCTGTGTGTGTGTGTGTGTGTGTGTGTGTAGTGTTCCTTGAATTACTTTGAGATTTAGAAGCGTAAGGAGAAAAACCAGCGTGTTTCCATACTGCCATCCTATCCCAAGCTCTGACTTCCCCCCTCCTCTAACTCATAGTTGCAATAGATTTTTGTTTTGATTTGTTTGTTTGTTTATTTGTTTTTCCAGACAGGGTTTCTCTGTGTAGCCCTAGCTGTCCTGGTACTTGTTCTATAGACTAGGCTGGCCTTGAACTCACAGAGACCCACCTGCCTCTGCCTCCCGAGTGCTAGGATTAAAGGCCTGTGCCATCACTACCCAGCTTAGTTGTGATAGTTTTAAGACATTTTATATAGGGCTTAAAATATCAAAACCACAATGAAATAGACATGATGTTGTGATAACATGTAACATAACATGTATGCATTCAGTGGCATTAAATGAACCAATCACCGGTCCGTCACTTTCCCCTTCTGTCTCCAGGAGGTCTCCATTTCCTCGGAGTAAAAACAAATTCTTACTAAATAACTCCCATTCCCCGCAGCCTGAGTCCCTGCAAACTACCTTTCTATTTTCTATCTTTATTTTGCTTATCAGTTTAGTGTACCCATCCATCCATCCAATCCACTCATTAGTGAACATTTGAGTTGTTTCTCTCTTTGGATATTGTGGATAACTTGCTATGAACGCGGGAGTACACACTATCCCTGTTCAAATCCCTGATGTTGACTCTGAGTAGATTTCTGTAAGGGGCATTGCTTGAGCACATGACCGTGTGGCTGGCCCAAAACTGCAGTTCTCTGTCACTGTTCACCATCAAGAAAATACCACAGCATATATCCATAGCCCAGACAAAAAGTCAAAAGTCAAAATTCAAAGTATACATTCTATCTATCAAAGTATGTGATCTAAAAAAAAATCAAAAGTCAAAGAACTGCAAAGCCAGGGGACTCTATAGGATCCTAATATTCCCATGATCTCTCTAACATGAATTTCCTGCTTATTTTTTCTCATAGGGCTAAAATAATTCGGTAAGTCATTCTCACATTCACAAGCCAGTTTGCCGCATGAACATTTGCTTGGAGAGAAACATTTTCCACACTATGAACACACAGTGGTGATCAAACACATACCCGAATCATCATTTGAAGCATGTTCACAAAACAAGAGACTGGAACTGGAGCTTTCCATGTATGTGTTGGTATCAGGACCTCCAAAACCCTTGACACCCCATACGTGCGACCTGCATACCTGTTGCCAAGGCCACAGCCACCAAAATCCCAGAATCCACTTGGCTCACCTCCCACCTTTACCTGTGACTACATCACCACCCATAAATAAAGGCCTCTCTGGATTCTCTTTGTCTCTGTCTCTGTCTCTGTCTCTGTCTCTGTCTCTGTGTCTCTGTCTCTGTCTCTCTGTCTCTGTCTCTGTCTCTCTCTCTCTCTCCTTTCTTCTTCCACCCTCACCTTGCCCCTCTCCCTCTTAATAAACCTCACATGGAGAAGGAGGAAAAAGGAATGGGGAAAAAGGGGGAGTAAGGGAGCAAGAGGCAAGAGTAAGAGAGAGAGGAAGGGGACAAGCAGCCCTTCTTGTAGTGGGTCAGGCCTACCTGGCTGTTGCCAGGTAACTGTGGGGTGGAGTCCAGGAAGAATACCAACACCATGTGTCTATGTTAACACATGTTGATATTAAAAAAACATTGATTTCCTTCTTTGTGTGTGTGCACATCTAGCCTTTCTGGTTCCCAGGTACATACATTGACCTGTCTTCTCAGTAGCTGAGTTCACTCTCTTCAACTCTCCTGTTTTAAGTTAGTTTCCTAACCACCAGGCCAGTTAGGTCTTAGCCTAGTTAGAGACAGTCTGTGCCAAGGGTGCACTACTTCTAGCCTGTGTTTAAACCCTTTGTGTATAAAGCTTTTTGGTCCCCCCACCCAACCTCTTATAATCCATTCATCTCTCCTTACCAGATGCCTGGAAACTGGTTCTTTGTTCAACTGTCTAACCTTTCATTTCAGCTTACTATGAAGAACATATGGATATACAGAATGCGAGGCCAGTGGGCACTGCCTTCCAAGGGCTTTTAGTTTCTATATTATTTAACTGGTAGGCAATTTAATTTCTACCACTCTAACAACAATGCAACGTCAACTAAAATACCAACTTAGTAAGTGTATGGATACCCAGTGATATTTATCAGTTACTAAACAGTCCAGTATATTTGCAATTCTATCTCCTTCTCTTCTGTATCAGGTGAGTTTTGGAAGCCTGATGACAGGCTTGCAAGCTTGAGAATTGCATCAAGAATCGAATCGAGAATTGAATCTCTCATCAAATCAGACAGACAGCCCAGGCCAGTATAGACATACCAACCTGAGACCAACCACAGCACAAGTGAAGGCACTCTCCTGTGAGCTTAACTGTTTGAGAGAATTTCTGAAGAAAATGACCAAGGCTAGTGCAACGAAAGGGATTAATTTTTCAGTCTTGTTGAAGAACAGGAGTCGATCTGTGACCCAGCTCCCCAGGTATTACCCTCCTGGCCCCAAGAATAGAGTCATTTATGAAGTAACTGCTTCAAGGAGTCTACTTGAAACTACAAAGACATTGAATTCCTGTCAGACACAGGAATTTCTTCAGGGAATAAAAGAATTTTATGACTCATAAGATGAAAATCTCTTGAATACTCACCAAAGTAACCTAATGAGGAACTGTCACCAAGAGAGAAGCTTGATGGATGGGTGCGTTGTGCAGGAGTTTTAGGCAAAACAGGAAATTGAAAAGACTCAGACGTATATTCATTCGTAATTTTTCCTTTCGGGATAAAACTAACTTCAGAAGCACACTTTCCCATGTGGCACGGCATGTTTAATCTTTCCCAGGGACAAACACGGTGTAATGTATAATATGTAACTACTACGAATTCCCACAGAATGCCACATTTGGCTTTTAGGTCCTTAATTAAAAATTCATATTTTTTAAGAGCATGCACAGGTGGTGGCAAACCAGCCTGGGGCAGCTGAGTCCAGGACTTGGTTCGAAGGCATTTTGAAGATTCTTATTCTCCAAAGTAAATATAATTTGGGGGGAAATTGTAAGTGCTGAAGGTAAAGACTTGCACCCTATGCTGATTAAGCAGGAAAGAGGTCAGGACTTTCCTAGGGAACTCCAAAACAAAGCTGAAGAGATAGCAGTGTAGCCTTGACTTTTAGATAGGTGTAAGCAGACAGCACTGAGGAGGCCACCTTGACTGTAAACTATTCCCAGTTAATTCTAATCAAAATCTTGTCTGTTCTATATTAAGTTTTCTTCTACTAACAGGTTGTAAAAATAGAGCAAGCAATGAAAGCCCTCTGTTTAATCTTTCTCAGGGACAAACACAGTATAATGTATAATATGTAACTACTACAAACTGGATGGCAAATTAGTTTTATTTAATTTAGTCTATGCTTAGCTTCACCTCTGAAACGCCGGCCTGTGTGCTTCTATCTGGTTTGATTCTGTAGTCCACTTAGCACAGTAAATGTTTACACTGAGAGGACAAGAAAATGTGTGATATACTTTAACTGTCAGAAGTGTTGTGAACAGCAGCAGCTGGAAGAATGCCTAGCCCCTTCTCTGTCACCCTAAAGCCGTTCGTTTCCACAAACCAGCAGTTACATCCTTTCATGTCTATAGGAAAAGAACGGCAGAAGGAAGGAAAATGAATTTATTGCTATTTCTGCAAAGCACAGTCTAGCTCCTCTCATGTGTGGTCTCAGTACGAACTTCGAGTTAGTGCAGGGGTGAACTGGTCGCCAGCAATGAAGCTTTTTCTCCCTTCCCATTTGTTGTTGGTTTTTTGTAGACACAAAAGCCCAGAGGGCCCTCTACGTGAACCCTGCTTGTTCCTGTTTCTCTAGGCATACCTTGTACATCAACCTAAGTTTCTCATCACATGGCTGTGCTGAAGGGTTATCCTCAGCCCACTGAACTCTGAAAATATGCTGCTTCTTGTACCACCTTCAGACACAGTGACCTTCCACCACTGAAACTGAAGAGATGATTACATTACACTCCTGCCACAGGGACGGCAGGCCCTACAGGAATATTCTGGGGGTAAATATTGAATGGTAAGGACAATACGCACATAATTAGACTTCTTGTTTAGCACATTCAACTCAAGAAACAAGTGGGGTTCCTTCCTCCGTCCCATCACCAAGCACAACGCAGACCACCCTCCTGTTCTTTGTTAACCACAGCGGCGAATCTTTCTGTTTCTCCCATAAATCAAGAGTCTGCTTTTTCTCCTGCTTAGAATGCCCAAGCACTATGTGCAGTTCGGTTCTCACAGTTCAGAACTTAGTCACACTCAGTCGGTGAAGGCTGCCCTGAAATTCCTGTCAGATTTGTGTCTCTTCCCACACATGCTGTGCGATCCTTCATTCCTTTCCACTTTCTCTCAGTTTTTAATTAGACATCAATGTGTTTCATGACAGAGATTAGAGTGTAAATTGTCCTGCTTATTTACCACAGGATCCCCCGGTCCTACAGAAGTAAATATTTACTGTGTAGATAGCCCTGGAGCTCCGGGGCTGAGGCCAAGGCAACATGATGGTCTATAGTCTCACCACCAATGCCCCGCACACACACCCCTCAAAGAAAGGAAAAGAAATCTAACATTCTGCCTCTTCCCACCAACAATCCCAGACCAGCTCTCCCCAAGCATTCTCACCAACTACTACCTTATAACCAGATGTCAGAAACAGACAAAAGCCCAAAACCCCATGGATGTGTAAACATTAAGAGACATAGCCCTAAAGAAACAAACATTGAAAAAAGAATTGTTTTTTAAAATCTAAGAAAAATGAAAATGAAAGCACACAAAAGCTTATGGGATATGGCAAAAGCAGTGCTAAGCAGGAAGTTTCTAGAAATAAATATCTACATCTAGAGAGAAAGATGATAGGGTAGTGTGCACCTGTCATCTCCAAACCTGAAGTCTGGTGGTGAGCAAAGTGTTCACATTTCTCTTCTCCGTGGGCCAAAAAGGCAAAGCAGTCTAAATATGATACACACTAGCAAAGAAGGCTGACAGAACTATGAGACACCTTTTACCGCGTTGTGAGTTTCCTATTTTATAATATTGGTACCATGTGGTACACTCACATCTGTTATAAACAGGCAAAGACATACCTACACAAAAGCAAGGTGGGCAAAACAAACTGTAAGGAAGGGCACAAATATCTTCAAGGGCTCTTTCTCCATAAAAAGTAGAATGTTTAAATTAAGAGAAATCTTCATATTTGCATAATAGAGTCTCCTAGTGCTGGGAGAAAAAAATAATGAAGAAAAATCAAACAATGTTATTTTATAAGACTCTCACATGAATTCAAATGACAAAGCAGGTTAATATATAAAAATAGCAAAGCTACAGCAGGTAGATACCACACAGGGAATCAGGAGGGACAGAAAGTCTGCTGACCAAAGTAAATAAATAAATACATAAATAAATAAACAAATAAAATCAACTCTAAAAGCATCAACTTCCACAAAGGGGGATATTCTAATAAAGGATAATAATTCAAAAGCATATAACCTCTGATGTACTTTTACATATAACAGAGCTGTATAAAACAAAAATTACTAGAAACACACACACACACACATACACGAACCCTGGTAATCCTCACTTACTCTAAGGGCTGTTAATGCACCTATTTCTAAACAATGAAAGTGTCAAACAATAATAAAGGAGACAAAAATGATGTGAATTCCATCAGGAGCCATATTGGCAGGAAATGGCAGTCAGCAAGAGGCTCTTGCCTAACATGTACAGGGTCACAGGCTTGATCCCTAGCACTGGGAAGAAAATAAGGGTTTACTGAATCTCCCTATCCATTTACCAGTTACAACTACTTCCAGCACACCAGGTCAACCAGAGGGAATCTGAAGTAGAAGAAAACTACACATTAAGGGGGAATCTGGGAAATGTGTTATCAAAGAGACCAAAACACCGATCAGGCTTAAAAACCCTTAAGTTTTTTTGCCCAAGATTCAGGAGCAACCTTCTGGGCTTTAGAAAAGGAGTCTACCTTGAGATCTCAGTTCTTGACAAGTTCTTGACAACAAGGACTGAGGAACAAGGCCCCAGGAGACGTGGAGTGCCAAAGGGGGCTCTTAGGAGTCATACAGAAGACCAGTTGTCTGAAGGGAGACGAGTTCAGAAGAGATTTGCCACAAATGTGACCTGTTGCTGAACTATAATCCATGGAATTAGAGACTAATTAATTCCATCCCTTCTTCCTTCTTTGATTCATTCTTGAGTTCAAGCAAATGTTCCCTAAACTTCTAGGAAGAGCCAGTCCTTATGCAGGATGCAGAGAAAACAATGAATGAAACAGGCAACAGTGTGTCTGCTTACATCTGATTACTTCCGGGGGTAGGGGCAGTCGGCCCCTACATATACATTGGAGTCACTTGGGGGCCTTTTAGACAGCTTTGTGTACCTAAACTCTAGCGCCAGACACTTTGAGACAATTGATCATCAATGAGACCAAGGACCTATTTTTTTTTTTAAAGTTCATTAGGTTGTTCTGACATGTGAACAAGGCTGAGAAAAACTGTTCAAAGGAAGTAGGCTCTAACAAGCCGAGTAAGGACTGGGTAACGTTGGTGTAAATAAAGCCAGGTGCAGGCAGTAGGCTCACCACCACTGGAAACCACTGGAGACACTCCATTCCTCAGGTCTTCAATTATCCTCTCCTCCCCTCCTCTTGTAGATCCCTGGGATAGGCTCCCATTTTCTTTTATCACTTAGCTCAAATTATCTTTCTAATCCAACCTTTCATGATATTTCATACACAACTTACATAGCGCTGTTGATAACTCTCCCAGAACCTTGGCTACCTCAGTCTCCACAACTCCACAACATTCACTTCCAATCCCCAGCTGTTGAGCAGATGGTGTGAATCCAATACCAATCATTTCAAACACTGCTCTAGACTCCCAACAAGCTTGGGAGCTGAGTGAAGGACCCTCTCCCTCCCACAAATGGGAAATCGATGCTTGACATCCCAACCCCACAGTCTCGATAAATTGTCTACTGAGACTGTTATATACCATTGAGTACATTATAGGTTTCACCCCCAGGGAAACTGGCCTTCTAGAATGTCACTTTTGCATAACAAAATATATTCTAAGCTCAGAGTGGTTGACTTACAAGCAAACTTTTGGGAAAACAAACACACAAACAAACAAACAACCCACTCACATCTTTGAGAGTGTCTGTATATCACATCCTGGCCAGTTCCACTTACAAAGGGCAGAGTTGGAAGACAGATGCTACATTTAAAACATCACAAATTAAAGGCCCTTAGCCAGAAGCATGTCCATGGTGGCTTCATTTAACCAACAGTGGTTTCTGAAAAATATACACTGTCACTGATCAGCTGCTCTCTTTCTGGGGAAAGAGCCAGTTCTTCCTTCCTTTCAACTGCACCATGTTTCAGCTGATAGTTTTAATATTCAATAAAGCTATCATGAGAAGAGCCACGTAACTGTGCCGGGAGCCCACCATCTCTTGACTCATGAAGTTCATGTTCCTGTTTCCAGCTGGCCTCTTTCTCTTTTAAAGCTCCCAGGTGTCAGCCTTGGTGACTTCCTTTCTCTGCTCCCACAACATTCAGTTAAGGCACTATGTTCCTGTCTTTGCTCACTTGATGGGAAGCCCATGTAAATCACATTTTTTTTCTTTTTTTATTACAAACTCCAGTCTTTTGAGACCGTACCCCATGGAACAACTGGAACATTCTGGAAGTCAGTGGGTGGAGAACACTGATCTTCTGTCAGGTACTCAGGTGGACACAGGGACTCAGAATGGTTAGGTGTAAGGCTTTCCTTTTCCCTGTTTGTAAATGTATTGGATGTTTTTGCACATTGCGCTAGGATATTATAAAAAGCTCTAAGAAAGAAAAAAGCCACCTGTAATCTTACTTCACTTAAGTAACTACCGTTAAAATTTTGCCATATTCCTTTTTTTTTAAAATTCTACATAGAGAAAATATAGTGACCTGCCCTTATTATAGGGATTTGGAATATTTAGTCTCTCCTCCCCTTCTCCCTCCCCCCTTGCTTTTTCTTTCCTTTTCTCCCCTTTCTTCCTGCAATCATAAGTATTTTATGAACATTCTTCCACATTTGCTTTTGAGTATTTTCTCTATAAAGTTTCTGAAATTAGGATTTCTGTATTAAGCAATCATCAAGTTCCTTTTCAGGAAACAAAAACAAAAATGCGTCAAATTCTGTTCCTGTTACTAATGATTGAGTTTGGTCTAAATATACTCTTAAAGTCCTAATTTTTGGGCGTTTAATAGTAGATACCATTTATATTTCTATGATTTCAAATTTGGTTAAACTTTGGAAATGTTTTGTTTGTTTGTTCTTTGGTTGTCTTTCTTTCTTTTATTTTATTTTATTCTATTTTTATATTTATCTATCTATCTATCTATTTATTTATTTATTTATTTTGGTTTTTTGAGACAGGGTTTCTCTGTGTAGCCCCGGCTGTCCTGGAACTCACTCTGTAGACCAGGCTGGCCTGGAACTCAGAAATCTGCCTGCCTCTGCCTCCCAAGTGCTGGGATTAAAGGTGTTCTCCACCACCGCCCAGCTTTGGAAATGTTTATTAGCCTCTGAAAATCATTCAATCCTTTTTTTATCTTTCATTTATTTATTTATTTATTTATTTATTTATTTTAGGCTGTTCACATGAGTAAGGTAAAGTTCACAATACTGTACTTAAAACTTTGTGTTCAATGGAAAAAGGAATTTGTCAGAAGGGAATGAGGCTTAGAGAGTTGTATTTTGTTGTTGTTGTTTTTTCACCTTTGAAAACATAGAAAGGAAGGAAAGAAGCAAGAAAAACTAACTTCCCTCAACTGGACTGAGTAATCACTAGACATTGCCTGTCAGAAAACGAAGCTAGAGTGAAGCTTGTTTTCCAATACCTATCAGCCATCGGCAATCAGCAGGCTTTGGAAGAAATGCTTTGCGACTGGGTAAGAGACACCAAGATGGAACAATGTAGGATAGGACAGAACAGATGCCGCAGAAAAACTGCATCCATGCTTTAAGGGGATTTAATACCAGTTTGCAACATAGTTTGGTTTGATTTGCAACAGTTTGTCTTTGGTCTTATCCAGTCTCTTCCTTCCAGCAAACAGCCTCCTCTCACCATCCTCTCAAAGCCCCACTGATGTGCTCGTGAAAGATGAATGGTTATCTTTAGACAAAGCAGACTTCCTTCCATTTGCCCATTTTATGTAGTATTTACACATAACCTCAGAGAAGGAGAAAAATGAAGGATTAGGAAAGGCCTCCTCTAGGTAAATATGACGGAGAATGAATACACATCATTATCTGGGGATTAAAAAGGCAGGACTGCCAGAGTCAGTGGGCAAATGTCCAACATTCAGAGTTACACTTGTGCCACCTCTTTAGCTACAAGTGACACTTTCTGAGATGTCAGTTTCCAAGTGATGAGGATATGCCTAGCTATAAAGATAAAGTTTTAAAAACAATAATCTTAGGCCCTTTATGCTTAAGTCTAGTGAATCTTAACACTTCAATGAATATATTAAAGATCTCACAAAAGCTCCATTTGGGTTGAAATTCATTCTTAATTTATGTTGTTTGACTAAAAACCAAGCACAATTTGATAAGATTAAACAGCTTCAAGTGGATTATGATTGATATATTTTTCTTGTAATAATTTTACTAGCTGTAAATTTCAGGACGGAAATAAGATAGTGGTCATTAAAAACAGAATGTGAAAATATTTTCATCTTCTACAGTCATTAATCATGTCAGCTTTACTAGATCACCCCACTACGCTATCTGAGCAGATTAAGACATTTTCTAAACCATAGCTTTTCTGTTTTGGATCATTCTATATAAAGCCATCCCACAGACTCAGTGGTAAATTCAGATAAAAGATAAATACAGAACCCTTCTGTACTTTGTTCCATAGACCCATGACTCAAATAGTAGTATGTCACACATCATCTAAATTAAAAAAAAAATCATAGTTAAGAAAAATAAACTCTTTATTTCTAAAGAGGAAAATCATAAATCTAGCAGTAAGAAGAGTAAAATGGCAAGGTTGCTACCAATCAATTTTATGCATGATTCTACTAAATTCTACTAAAGCAGGTCACAAAGCATAAGGCATTTAGACAGACCCCTGTAAAATGGGCGGTGCTGGTGAGTGCCCTTAATCCCAGCACTAAGGGCTGAAGCAGGCGGTTCGCTGTGAATTCAAGGTCAGCCTGGTCTACAGAGTGAGTTCCAGGATAGTCGGGCCTACACAGAGAAACCCTGAAACTCTCAAAAAATATATAGATTCCTATAAAAATAATTCTGATTGGCTGCATTTGAATGAAATATTGATGTAACTTCCACTTTTCTATTAGTATACAACACTAGAAAAATTAATGCTAATGAAGTGTTATAACAGAAATAAATCTGAAATGCTAGGGGGAAAGCTCTAAATTCTATTTTTTAAATTGCCTGCAGATCCTCAGGTATAGTCTTGCTGCTATAGCATAAAATTTGAACCTTTGTGTAGCTGCTCTGAGCTAGTAAACTCTGCCACTAAGTATCACTACTGTTACTACACTGCACCACTAATCACCTCTACTGTCACTAAACTGGCCACTAAGCACCTCTACCTTTAATGAGTTTCTGGCTATTGACACCTTTTATCCTCTACCAATCATCCTTCCATTCATAACATGAATGATTTAGATATAAAGTATTTTATGGATATACTATTTATTTAAAAAACCACTACATTTGTTAATGAATGGCAGATATCTAACATTACTTTGAAAATGGCCTAACACATTTTATAAAACATCATTTCACCTGTCTTCCATCCACTCAACAAACATCACACATGCCATATTGTGTGAAGATATAATGTGAATTGATTGTTTAATATATAGTAATTAAATGTTTCCAAATTTATAAGAATAAGACATCAGACTATTATTATTAGTAGCATCTGAATACAATAAAGGCAGTTTGGCCATCTATGTTCTTAAAAAACAGTATGTGAATCTCTCTCTCTCTCTCTCTCTCTCTCTCTCTCTCTCTCTCTCTCCATATATATATATATATGTGTGTGTGTGTGTGTGTGTGTGTGTGTGTATGAAAAATTACAAGATAAGTGATCATCAAGCAAAAATATTGCTCAAAATTCATTTATATTTAGTTCCTACCATTAGAAATTGGGAAATGAATAAAAAATATTTTTTATAAAAGACTATTTTTATCCTTTTAAATTATGTGTTTCAGGGTGTGTGTGTGAATGTGGGTGCCCACAGAAGCCAGAAGAAGTTGTCAGATCCCCTGGAGCTGACATTGTAGGCATTTGTGAGCCTTGGACGCTGGGAACTGAACTCGAATTCTCTGTAAGAACAGTAAGCATTCTTAATCATTAAGCTATCTCTCAGCCCCAAAAGAACTTCCTATAAAATGTTCTTTTCTGTACTGTAATTCCATAAAACAAAAGAGGAAGCTATTTACACATGAAATGAGTTTTAAAAGTCTAGCTGAATGAATATAGAGTTTGGTGGTAGGACATTTGCCCAGCATATGCAGAGCCCTCAGAATTCCAGCACTGGGAAACATGTCAGTATAGCTACAGGCCCACACTTGGGAGACTCAGGCAAGATGATGGCCAGCTCTAGACCTTCCTGAGCTGGGGTGAAATCTTGTCTAAAACAAAACAGAGTATTCTTAAAACATGTAGAAGAGTGTTTTAAATATTATAGACAAAATTACATAGCTTCATTTATTTACATTTGTTCTATAATGAGCAAAACATTTTCATATTAGAATAAAATGTTAGACTCTTAATTCTGTGACCAAGAGCTATATGTTCCACCAGAATTTCTAGGTACTGTTGGCTAGTATTGCTTATTTCTGCCCAGGAATGGGCAAGATGTGTCAAGGATGTAAATGTTCCAAGAACGTTCTGTGTTGACATATAATGCTGGCATATAAAGTCAACCTTACCTAATGCTACTGCTATGTGCAGGGTTATGCCAGACTCTTTATTCCATGCCCCAGGGTCTGTAATAAGATGTCAACACCACCTGGACCTTTTAGCAAACTTCTCTAGTTCAGGTGGGCCCATTTATTTATTCATCGTCAGAGATACTTGCCACTGTTGTCTCTGAATTTGGCCGCGATGGCTATTTAAAATGCTCTCCCTCCTTATTTGTATCAGCTCCAGTTCTTGGAGACCTACCACACCCTAAAGTGACTCCCTTTCTAAAGAGTCTCCTTGGATCCCATTGTGAGAAGCAGCCATGTTACCTGGAATCTATAGACATCATCTCTTCAGTGAGATTACAAGGTCAATGAAAGTAAGAAATGCTGCACGGCCTCCTTTATGTCTTACAAGTGCAAGCAGAAATTGGAGTAAAAATATCTGCATACTAGTCCAGTGCTGTGGTAGTAGAATTCTCTTGGCCAGAGCATTCGAAACTAACCTGTTAGTAAGTATAACCATGTCATTGGTAGCCATCATTGGGACTACATGGACCCAGATTTATATTACTCAGCCCTAGTCAGTATGAGTACCTACAAATATCTATGTGGCCTTAAGGAAGCTGCCCAACTTTCTGCAGCCCCACTCCTTTCACTGATGAGTTGGGCCTCACAGAACTTATAAAACATTTTCAAGGCTCAAACTTGGTCAGATGTATGAAACTGGTTTTTAGTGGTAAAGCACTTTGCAAATATTATCATGATTATTTATCATGAACAGCACAGCTGAAGTTCGGTTTCCAAATTGTGAGAAATAAATGAACTGAATCCACTTCAAAAGTATAATCACTCTAACTCAGGACATGTTTTTATAAGGCAACTGGCTTGGGCACAGCATGCTCTAAGGCAGTGGCTATAGTTATAGACTCTGAGCCATCTCCATTCTTGTACGTACTCTGAGCTGTGTGTCTTGTCTATCCTTCTCACGGGAGAGAAGAAAGAGCAATTGCTAGCAGCAAGAACATTTTCCTAAACAGTAATGTGCCCAAGAAAAGAACAAAACTGCAGGTATTTAGAAGACTATATAAAACCTTCCAGGACTCAGCTATAACATCAAGGAAGGAAATTCATAGCTTTAAAGAATTTAACTCCAAAAAGGAGAAGAAGAAAAAGAGAGGGGCTGGTAAGATGGCTCAGTGGGTAAGAGCAAAGACTGCTCTTCCGAAGGTCCTGAGTTCGGATCCCAGTAACCACATGGTGGCTCACGACCACCCATAATGAGATCGGATGCCCTCTTCTGGTGCGTCTGAAGACAGCTGCAATAAATTACGTTGGAGAGAGCGGCACAAGAGGGAGCAGGGCCGGCAGAGGTCCTGAGATCAACAGCAGCCACACACGATGGCTCACGGCCATCTGTACAGCTACAGTGTACTCATACTCATAAAATAAAATAAAATAAATCTTTATAAAATAAAAAAAAAAGAACGGTGCTCGAAACAAGAAAATTTTACATGAGGGCCAGCCTCCGTGCTCAGCCTGCACACTGCTGCCTCCCGCCTCCAGTTGGTTTATGGAAGACAACTGACTGTATATTGTGCTTGCTTCTATACAACCTATAAGATTGTTACAGTGGAGACTTCTCATACCAGCCTTGAACAGGGCAAGCAAATGAATGAGTGCAAAGAGCAGCACTTACCAGTACGCCTCCCTGTCATGTTCTCGTTGCTCTCTCTCAATGGTTGTACCATAGCACTCCTTCCTGAGACGCTGGCACTAATGGACTAGCCTCATAAAAGCTGAGCAGGAGCCACTTATGGATTGAGCAATGTAAAGAGAAGCGTATTTGTCTAAACTCAAAATATATTGGCTCATGCTTAAACACCAAGAGCTTCTTAAACTCACCGTCTGGAGCTAAGGTTCACCTTGTTAGCCCTTCTCTGCTAAACAGAGAGAAATCAATGAGAATTCATATAATGAACCAAGTTTTGTAAGAAGCAATTGTGTCTACTCTGTTCCCAGCCTACTACCTCAACATCTGCATACAGCATGGCCAATAATATATGTTGAATGGATGAACTGTTCAAAGGCCAGTGTTTTTGTTATTCCTATTGAACGGTGGCCAGGTATGGATTGCCATACTCTCATAGAAAGATTCGTACTTGATTCCTTTTTTTTCCTTCTCATTAAAATAAGAAGTTTAAATCACAAAATGGTAAGGCTAAAATGTGTTGTCAGCCTAGTAATGCAAGGATGGAAAATATTTTCCTTATTGATATTTCTTGAGGAGGGCAAATTGCCTTCCTTGCAAGTTTAAAACTCTAGCTCTGGTATGCTCAGAGTCTCCATCTCTTTCAGCTCACTGCTTCTCATAATATTCCTCTCTGCACTTTAGTGCCCTTCGGCATCAACAGAGTCTGTTCTTTGATTTCCTTACCATGGTGCGGAGATCCATTTTAACTAAAGATCCTAATGGCGACACTAGATGCTTTTTATTCCTTGGACTTTTTTTCTCCACCCTTCGGGATAATTATATTCTGTCCTGCCTTTTTATATTATGCTGTTTAGGACCCCCTAACCTTCTCCACCCGGGCTTTATTTAAGAGAGCGAGTGCTCCCGCCTCTGCTCTCTGCACTAGCCTGTGCTCATTAGGTTTCTTAATCCTCCATAATTTGCTTTCATGAAATCCTATACCTTTGAGACGCTGTGTTCTGTTTCCTTAGGAGAGCTACTCTAAGCAGGGCAGAAGCAATGAGCACAAAACCTAAGCTTATCTATTTTTCTATAGAAAACTTTGTTTTGAATGTTTATGAGCCATGAAACTATACCTTTTAGCTTGTATTTCATTTTTTCACCCAAATATTGCCTGAGATGTCTCAAGTGACAGCATACAGCTAACTACAGGCAGTCTTTCATAGAGAGTTCTTAACTTGTAAGCATCGGAAACTTAGAAAAATCATAATATCCCACTTCGCTGTTGACTAGTAAGTTCAAGTCTTTGCATTATACCTAGAATTTAGAAGAGAATAAAGCCCACAAGTGTTTTTGCAGTTATTCCACAAGGATGTGAATGACACTCGAGTTCTTCAACCTCACTGAAGACCTGAGTCTTTTCAACTGCTCCTCGACTTAGCTTTTCCCCATTCTATTTGTTAACACTTCTGTTAAGGGGCACATTCAGAACGGACAAAGGAGCGCGTGTTTTCCATTTTATTTCTAGCTTTCTAGGAGCCATTGTTAAGAAAAATTGTTTTGGTCTGTGGGCTGAAAGAGTTAATGAATTCTCTAAAGGTTCCAAGCTTCACTCCAGCCAAGTTCACACTCTCAGCTCTATGCATGTCAGCACATGACCCCCCATCCAGATGACAGAGAGCAAAGCCAGAGTTCCTTATTTAACTGGTTTGCATCCACACCCTGACCTCCAGGGCTCTGTTTATATAGTCTATCGTGCAATATGCTCCACAGTTCTCTGCCTTCAAAAGCATGTCTCTCCTGAGATTTGATATACGGCTTTCATGTTTGATCACTGCATTAAACCCAATGCTCTGCTTCCTCCAGCATCAGCAAACTTCCTGCTTGGGTGGTGGGCTGAAATGCACAGCTTCTTGCAAGTGCTGAACATAAAAGGAAGTCTGTTTTACTCTCTTAATAAAGTCGCCAATTCCACAAGCTCTTAGGCAAGAGACATGCACCAGGAACTCATGTTTAGCACAGAAACTTTCCACCTTCTTTAGGAAGAAGGCCAGCTCACTACTGTCATCTGACAAAGCCAAACTTCAGGTCATTTGAGTCATGAATCAACAGAACACATTCATAAATGTAGAATTCACTGTAGAACTCAGTACACAGAAATCACAGAGAAATGGGAGCTCAGGGCTCATCCAGAGTCTCCATGCACATGGGACGTTTCTATGACTCTTAGGTCAGAATGGACACAATGTCTTTGCACCAGCTGCAGGACTTCCTAAGTGGATGACCTTCCAGGTATGAACAGAGAAGCACCCCAACCCTCCAACCCATCATCCACATGTGGCCTAAACTTCTACAGCAGGTAAAACCCTGAAAACTTAATTGGCCCCATTCAGAACAGTCTATAATTGTCAGGTTTTAAATAGCCCATAAAACTTAAAACTTGAGAAGGCGAGACTTTGGCAAATTGTTAATAATAGTAAAATTTAGATGATAGGGATGTGGTGGTCACTGATAACTATTCTCCCTGCTGAATGAAATTTTCTGCATAAAATTTTTAATCTCAGGGGCTGGAGAAATGGCTCAGTGGTTAAGAGCACATACGCTCTTGTGAAGGACCTAGGTTTGGTTCCCTGCACCTATGCAGCAGCTCTCAATCCCTGTAACTCAAGTTCTGGGAGATCTAACACCCCCTTCTGACATCTATGGACACTGCACACATACACTGTGCATGAACTCATGCAGGTACACATACACATAAATTAAATACATTCTTATTTTTAATTTTAAAAACTTAATTTAAGGAGAGCTAAGGAGATAAGAAGATGGCTCAGTCAGTAAAGTGTTTGCCTTGCAAACATGAAGACTTGACCCACATGTTAAAAAAAAAAAAAGCCATGTATGGTGCCACATGCTTGTAATCATACCACAGAAGTCCAGAGGCAAAGAAGTTAGGTCCCTTGAAATTGCTGGATATCAATCTAACCTACTTGACAACCCTATGCCAGAGAAATAAAGTCAGACATGATGGTACATGCCTTTAGTCCAGCAAAGGCTATCCCCTGAACTCCATACACACATACATCACATACATGCACACACCATACACATGCATATGCATACACATGCACACACACATTTAAAATATAGCAGAAGGTTGTTCATTGGCTTCTTTTTTATATATATAAAAAATTAATAAGCAAGCCTTTATGTTATTTTCTTGGTTGAAAAAATAACAACTGATTGTTTTAAAAAAAAAATTATGTGATGGCCTGCCTTCCACCTCAGCCTGAAATTCATCTATACAAACTACAAATGTTGTTCATAAACTGGTTACTTCCTTAATAAACCGTATGCATATATATGTGTGTATATGTATGCATATATATATATGCAAAGTACGTAAGCACACACATAGATAAACTTTGAAGTCCTGGGCTTTGCTAGTCATTGATCACCATATTTAATACAGCACCATTCTTCAGCCTAAGATCTTGCTTTGCAGCATTAAACAGAGCTGCATTTGATGAACAATAAAGAAGCTAAGCCTATTAGAATCATACATTTCATTGTCCCAATGTTATCTCATTCATATCCAAAATCTGCATGATAGAAAACTCAGAAGAACAAGCATTGTATCCCTTCCTCTGGATCCTCATCAGTGCTAAGCTTAGAGCTCAGAAGGGGAAACAAAGTTACTTATTTTTTTAATTTTAAAACATCTATATTTACTCCTTAGTTCAATGTGAAAATCAAAGTTCATAGAAACTTTTAATTCTTATTTCCCATAAGACTTTAGACATCTCTAACTAGTTTTCAGAGATATGTGCATGTTGTCTAACAGACATTCAAATAACTGAAATTGGAGAAAAGAGTTGTAGGCAAAAAAATCTTAGGTCAAAGGAGTGAAATGTGAGCCTGTACAGATGTTATAACTATTTCCGCGATAAACACTAACCTTCTGTACACGAATTTAGCAGCACACTTTAATTTGGATTAGAAACCTTAACATAAATTATTTGCCTTTGACAACAGCAGCCTAATATTTCAGATTTGTACATTATTCACGGCTTTCACTTTCAAAAGTAACCTACCGGACCTCCTTCTTTTTAAAAGCCACATATTCCAGGTCGAGGACCTTAAACCCAACTTCTTGTCTGATTTTTAAAAAATGGAATTACATAATCAATAAGCAGCAGTTATTACCTTATTATTTGGTGACTAGAAGTTTTTCTAAAGCATGTAGTCTTTGTGCGATTTTAATCTCCATCAATTTATCTATTACTATGCTTAGAGATTTCAATTATTAAAAGCATTTCATTCAGATACCATTTCACGGGGTAAATGGTCAAAGAGTACTTTCAATGTCATTTCATCTTTAGTCTTCATACTGTTAACACTTTGTGTCTGACTTTTGTTTACTTTGTTGCAATAGTGACACACATGACTTAGAAGCCCCAGAACATTCTGACTAATGTTCCTTGGCACCCAACGTGAGACAAATTTTGCATAAAACTCTGCCATGCACAGAGCTCAGCGGGAGGTGAAGGACTCAGCCTGGTGAACACTACAGGACTACATCCATGGTTAATGACAGTGGCTGCGAGTACCACTGTCCATAAACTTTGTCCTGATAGATACAAAGCAACAGCTCAAGGTGAACCAAATTTTCTATGATTCCCCCCAATTAAACATTAAAATGTCTACATCCTAAATGAATTTCCAACTCCATGGTACGAAACTCTTCATACTTTGCTCAATTAAAATGCATCTCCCCCGCCCAGCCCCAAATCACTTGCAGACACTCTTCAAAGATTCAAACGTGTAACATGCTTTGTCTATTTACAAAGTAACATGTTGTTGCAAGCAGGAGCAGTGAGAGTGCCCAACAGATACCCCAGTTTTTAAAAGGGAACTCTCTGCAGTCAGAGGGCAATTAATACTTGTTTCAAAAGTATTAAAGATCCTAAAATGAACATCTCAAATCATGGTCTGAGGCATCCTGTAGCCCTGCTCTGAGGTGGGGCTCACATTTCGAAGAGAGATTGCTCTCTGTTTTAAATCAAAATGGTTCTTGATGTACCAAATTACTTTTCAAAACATAACACAAAAAAATATATGTGCTCAGAATAACATTATTAGTATAAACATACCTGAACCAGAGTCAAATTTGGTTTCTGACCTGCAAAGCAAAACAAACAAACAAAAAAAAAACAAAAAACAAAAAAAGAAAGAAAGAAAAATTAATATAATGATTATAAAAGATCTGGGGTAGAGGTACAGTAATTATAGATTTCTATATAATGGTCAAAAGAGGAAATAATTTCCTTAAACATAAACCTATATATTTATTTCAACCATTTCAACTGAATGCATATAGTAATTCAGGTCCCATAGTAAATAAAAAAAAAAAACTTTCAAAGTTTGCTTTTCATACAAGGGATTTTATTTTCCAAAATTTCCAATCTTTCTTTACAGATAAACTTACTTCAATTGTATTATGGAGCAATAAACAAATCCAGTCCATAGTTATTATCAAAGATTTTCAATTACTTAATACCAAGTAATTTTCCAGCAGGTTCTTAGCACACAGCACATGAACTTAGTAACCCCATACACTTAATAAGGAGGAAGAGAGAACAGAGTCCTTGTGGGAACATTATGTTTCAGATATAGGTTAATACTGGCTGTACACTCAGAAGCCTTTGAAGCCCATGGTCCGGCTGTGGGAAACTGCTGTCGGGTAATTACTCTCAAGATGCTGCTGAGGTGCTTTCAAGCAGAATTAACCCTGTGGTTGGGCCTATCCACATGGGCCACTATAAGACAGCATTGTCTATATCGAGCGCTCGGCCCAATTAGTGGGCATGCTCAGTCGGATTTATATCACACATTCACAGGCAACGGTATATATATTCAAGGAGCGAGCAGCAGGAGTCCTGTTAAGGACATTACATTGAGAGAGAAGATTTTTCCCCTCTGTGGAAATGCAGTTAACTAACTGGGAAAAGGAGATTCCTTTGAAATTATGCCAGAGGACTGAAGCACACTGAAGGTGGTGGCTCTCCTCACCTAAATTAGCTTTGAGAGAACTCATCAAAGTACAATAAGTACTTTGAGAAAATAAAAGGCTTCTTTGGTCACAAAAACTCTGTGTTCTTGAATCTTCTCAAAGTTCACCTTATTTTTGAACAAAATCAACATTTTACATTTGCATACTATATATAAGTATATATATGTATATATACATATATATATACGCATATACATATAAATATGTATGTATGTAACCACAGATTTTGCTTTGCTGGGGGTTTTCTCTGTGTGGTGCTAGGAATTGAACCTAGGGGCTCACACATGTTAGGCAAATACTCAGCCCTTTAGCTCTGCCTCTGGTCCAACCAATCACACTTGCAGCAACTACCTCTAATAACACAGACCCAACATCCTCCCCAAGCCAGTCCTCATGTCTGTCCTTCTCTTCTATGCCCCCTCCCACTTCCAATGCAAATTCCTTTCCCTCTGGGAGATCTACGATTCTGGAAAGCCTGGCTTCATGACTACACCATCCTGATGACAACTCAAAGCCTCTGGTGTGTTACTCACATCAGTTGGCTTCCTTATCTATTTCCTCCCTAGACCTCAGCCCCACCTCAGTAACTTTTGTAGCCAGTGTCTAAGCACACCTGGTGTGCGTGCTTAGTTGCCTGTCAAGGGAAACCACAGTGACAACAGTCTTTATAAAATATACATTTTGGGATATGAGAAATGATGTCAAAAACTCTTTCGAGAATCTTACATTGTCCTGAGACACCTGGCCTATGTGAAATATACCCAGAAAATGGACATAAAATATGTTCACAAATAAATTGCTGCCCCGAGCATCAATTAAAAAGCAGAAAACATTTTTAGACTCCTCAGACGTAGTATTAAACATTTAAAAAATACATTGTGAATAATGAAGGCATGATCATAAAAGTAATATGTTCATATGTGCAGGACATAAGTTGGTTGAAACTTCTGTGAGATTGGACTCATTCACATAACCAAAAACACCAAGTATGCTGTGTCATAGTGCACCATAGTGTGTTAGGATAACCTTGGTTCATAAATAGTCTTTGAGGAGGCGAGTGAAATACAGAGAAGAACAGGTAATCATGCAGACATGGCTGGTAGAAGGTCGAGAACATTTGATCCACTCTGAGCTACTCCTGGCAGGCTTAGTTCTCCGTGGTAGCTCTTACAAGATGCCAGAATACAAGAAGGCACAAAACAGTCCACAGAATGGATAAGCATCCCCATTCTATCCCTGACTCAACAGACTCATGCATTGGAGGGCAGAATTATTCAATCGGCTCCTTTGGCAATCACCAAGGGGAGTCATTTGGCGCTGGCTATAACTGCTTTCTGACATACCTTAATCCCTTTTTATTTTTTCAAAGTTTTAAATAGGCGCAGAGTGGCATAGGTGAGATAATATTTCTGCATGAGTTAGCACCTCTCTCGTGGCTCGTTGTGACCATGTGACCTAATTATCTTGCTCTAGGCCCCACCTCTTAAAGACCCAGCACCTGAACACCATCACACTGGGGACCAATGTTCCAGCTCGTGAAGTTTAGGTGGACACACTACATCCATAGCCAAATCTCAGCCAGGTTCACACTAAAATTTACTAATGTTTTGAGGTGAAAACAAAGATCTTGTGCATTTTTTAACCAGAATGGATTGATACTAGAAAATCCAATTATCATTCATACTTTTAAAAACAATTTAAGTCTGTGACATACACATTCTTTTTGTAGTGAAATTGAAGGTTTTCAGGAGAGGGCAGATTTAGTCGCTGGTTAGAGTTGTATGCCCCTGGAGAAAGTAAAAAGAACTGCCATTTTCTATTTACACCGAACACTCTGTGTATGTCAAAGTAAAAAAGACTTGAGGCTGAGGGTGGAGCTTGGTCGGCAGCATCCCTGCCTGGCGTGCAGTAAGGTCTGGATCGATTCTTAACAGTATAAGAGCTGGTTGTGGGGGCACGGAACCTGGGAGGTGGAAGCAGGAGGGTCAGCCATATAGTAAGTTCTAGGCCACCCTGAGCTACTGGAAACCCTGACAGTGCTGAATAATGGAGGTGGAGGGGAACCGGTAGGGAAGGGGAAGAGAAATTTCAGAAATTATAATATTCCAGAACAGAAATTATAACATCTGAGGGCCACACGTACTAGTCTCAGAATTTCTTCCTACCCCCCAGGCAAAGGCCTTTCTCAGACAGAACAATTTATGAGAGGCGTGAACATTCATGTGTCTTTTCTGGGAACATGAGTACACTGCCCCCACTTGGGATGCTCCCAGTCGCCCTGCCACCTAACCTCAGAAATGTCCTGTATGTATTAGCTTTAAAGTTTTCTGAAGAAAAAATGACCAGACTAGGCAAAATCTCTTCTCCATAACGCTGCGGCACCTTCCCGTGTGTGACACTCATCAGAGTTGTAATTCTATAACATATTTGTTTATGAGTTTTTCTTACATTGTCTCCTGGTGGGTTTATTAAATACATATTAATTACATATTAATTGTGCATACTATTAAGCTTCCATGTTACATTTTTTACACATAGGCACATTGTTTTGTACTGAGACCGAGAGTACGAACAATGGCAGCAGCTGCTATTCTTTGCCTACCTGACAACTAGTCTCTCGTTCCCTCAGTACCAGAACTGCAGTTTCTGGAAGACACACCCACTTGAGCAGTGACTTCTGTGCGAATGAATCGAAACCTGGTTCAAGGCTAAGCCCTTGGCCCAGCTGAGTCCTATTAGGTAAAGCCTGTTGGCGATTATTCTTGGAGAGGTTGTCAGAGGGAAGCCCTTCTCAGACTGTGCTTGCCTGCCTTCAAAGTCTCTGTGTGAAGATGCTCAGAGTTATCACAGTATCTCGCCACCCCAAGGGTTAGGCACGTGAATTACCTCTCCAGAGCTGTTTTGCCACCCATAGAATAGGGGTAAGAAACTTACTTTTAAGAGTTTTTGTGTAGATTAAGAAGATCCTAAAAGAGCCTGGATCAGGTCCTGGTATTTATTAAAAGCCAAGTAAAGGTTTCTAAGTAATAATGCTACATTAACCTATGACAGCAAGCTCAATCAGCAATGTTTCAGCTAAATAAGAACAGATTATAATATATATGTATATGTGTGTGTGTGTGAGTGTGTGTGTGTGTGTGTGTGTATATATAAACTATAGGTCTGGTTAAGATCTTACATGTGTGTGTTGTGAAATGGTACAGGAAAAGCAAACAAACAAAAGAACTGCAAAGAAAATAACTGAAAAAAAAAATGGAGCTTTTAAGCAGATAGAAAGTAAGAACAGCTCTACGTTGTCTGGTTTTCTCATTTCTAACAAGTACTTGACAGAGGCAGCCCAAGGGGCTCACTCTTTGGGAGATAAGTCCATATGTAGGCTCAGGCCATATGAGCCATATCAGTGGGAGTTTTTGATGTGACTTTCCACATCTTAGCA
>JADRCD010224296.1:41291-69492 GCA_019843815.1 Montemys delectorum | reverse complement strand
AAAAAAAAAAAAAAAAAAAAAAGAAAGAAAGAAAGAAAGAAAAAGAGGGTGGGGGAGAAAGAGAAGAGAAAGGAAAGGAAAAGAAAAGAAAGAAAAAGTAGGCAGGCTGAGATTTTTAAAGGAGCTTTGTAGTATTTTCTGTATTTACTTCTGGTTTTCATTAATATTTGGAAATGTTCAGCACATCTCAGCTGTGCTTAGAATTAAAGAAGGGAACCTGGCGTGGTAGGGACATCTTTAATTCCAGGACTTGAGACCAAGGCAGGTGGTTCTTTCTGAGTTCCAGACCAGCTTAATTTATACATAGTGAGTTGTAGGCCAGCTGGGACTACGTAGTGAGACCCTATCTTAAAAATTAACTAAGAGTTTTTGGGTATGTGGAACAAGTCTGAAAGGTCAGAAGCTTCCTTAATAAGACAAACCAAATCTTCCATGGTTAGCCAGTGTTAAGAAAGGCAGTGGTTTCAGGACACCTACCTGTTCAGAGAATTCCAACTTCTTCATGGTGAATTCTTTGAATTCTTACTCCAAACCCTGACAGTCCATAACCCTCTTAGGGCCTCAAGCACACTAAATAAGCATTTTACTACAGATCTATACCCACAGGCATGAGTCTTTCTTAAAGGACTTCCTGCTAGAGAACTCAGCTTTCTCACACTTATCCCTTCATTTCACTTATCCCAACTAAAGACTAGGCAGGGGGAAAAGTAAGGGCCTAGCATCTGAGATACAAAGCAAGCATGGCTGACAGGGCTGGTTTTGTGTAGAAAGCAGCTGATCCTGAAGGTTAAAAAAAAAAAATTCAAAGCATCTCTGGCTTCAAAGGTCCATTTATTTGTTTTGTTTTGTTTTGTTTTGTTTTTGGTTTTTCGAGACAGGGTTTCTCTGTATAGCCCTGGCTGTCCTGGATCTCACTTTGTAGACCAGGCAGGCCTCTAACTCAGAAATCCGCCTGCCTCTGCCTCCCAAGTGCTGGGATTAAAGGTATGTACCACTACCACCCAGCTCAAAGGTCCATTTAAATCTTGAGTTAACTGTCATCAGGTGTATTCTTACCCTGTCTGTTTCATTTACATAACTGATAAACTTTACCTCTTAATCTTTTGATCAGAAATACTAACATCAGGGCTGAGAGAGGGCTCAGCGGTTAAAGAGCACTGGTTGCTCTTCCAGAGGTCCTGAGTTCAATTCCTCAGCATCCACATGGTGGCTCACAACCATCTGTAATGGGATCTGATGCACTCTTCTGGTGTGTCTGAAGACATCTGGTGTACTCAGATACATAAAATAAAAGATTCTTTAAAAAAATATTGTGCCAGGCAGTGGTGGCACATGCCTTTAATCCCAGCACTTGGAAGGCAGAGGCAGGCAGATTTCTGAGTTCGAGGCTAGCCTGGTCTACAAAGTGAGTTCCAGGACAGTCAAGGCTACACAGAGAAACCCTGTCTTAAAAAACCAAAGAAAAACAAAACAAAACAAAAAACCCCAAAAATACAAAAAATTAACATATTGTAGAATACATAACTATAACTAAACAAATAATGCATCTTTTACTTCATGAAACACAAATAGTTCCAACCTTCAGGATATTCCACTCTCAGAATAAAACCCTTCCCTAGGACCTCGGCTATGTGCTGGGCCAAGGCTAGTTAGACCACAGTGATCAGATCCAGTCCACAGCACCTTCCATTTTATTGTTTTATTTACAAACAGGGTGAAGTCAATTGGGCAAATCAGGGGTGGGAGTCAGTCAGGGCCATCCAAATGTGGAGTAGTTCCTGGATCAATCTCCACCATGAAGGCCACCTCTTCTATACTTTTCTTGCCCCTTGAATTTCTGAGGGCAGCCTCACTTGCAGCTCCTGAGCCCTTTTACAAGGGCAGATGGATCCTGGGGAACAGGGTGGTACGAGGGCTGGGGCCCCCTCAGTTTGTGTAAACCTGAGTTCCGATCACACGCATGATTTCCTTCTGTATCTTGGGGTCCTGAGTATTAATGTTGGCATCGCCCACCTGCCCATCCTCATATCTGCCAAAGACAGGAAAAGTATAAGCATGAGAGGAAGCATAATACCAAAATAATGTCTATCAGAGGAAATATGTTTTAAGACGTGACCATTTCATCCTAAACTCAAAGGTTTCATCACTGCTCTTCAGGATGAAGGGGTCAGCTTAGCAGTATTCCTCTACACAGCCCCAAATAATCTATCCTTATCCCTAAGGAAAAGTCCCAGTGCCTAAATTAGACAGCAAGGAACAGGACTCAGACAACAAAAGAGGACATCCTAACAGTCACACACTGCCCACCACCCGCCCTCACTCTTCAAGGAATTTCAAGGGCTCCTTTTGGACTCACACAAAGAAGAACCTTGTGCAGACATGGTCAGACACAGGGCACACCCAAATGTTCCCATGCTTCTGGAGGTCCTTAGATGTAATCACTGTGAAAAAGGAGCCAGAAGATAGAAAGTTAAGACTCCAGATAGGGAAGAAGGACATGTTTCAACATAATTTTTGGCTGACTCATGTGCCACGGGGGCATCAGAAATAAAGGCTAGGGTTCCAAAAAGGCATGAACTGGGTGAGTTGCATACCTTCACAAAGTGCTATACAGTTTAGATTCCGACTCTGAAGGAACCTTGACTGAATGGATCGGGTCTGAAATAGAAAGAAGTGAAAGAGAGCAAAGCAAGGTAAAATGTTAGAGTTAGTCTCAAAATGGCTGGTTAGTTATTGATGATGGGGATGGGAGGGATAGGACCTCAGTCTCCTGAGCTCCCAGCCACCCTCCATTTGTGTTTGCTTACATATAATCACCTACTGGGTCCACAGTTTCCATGTTCATCTTTCCATTTAAAAACTTACCTTTACTTTCATACATACATCAGAGATAACATATGACTAAAGTAAGATCTTTACAACATATTTAATGCCTTTAAGTGACCTAAAATGACCCCAGCTCTACTATTCTCCCATCCATTATTTTTAGCAGGATCCAGGGGAAGATTCCTAACTCAGGCAGAGCCAAGAAACAGTACCTGGGGGATGGTGTTCATCCTGTTGTATCTCTGGACCAGCTCATCCTTGGAAGGCATCCTGTGCTGTCCTTTGCCCATTCCTGTCACAGAACAACAAACTCAGTTAATTTGCCCATTTCTTAAATATTTACTGACATACTTACTATATGCCAGATACCAGCCTAAGACATTTGGTGACGCAGTGATGAATAAAACAAACTACTTTTCCACATGGAATTTAGTCTGGTAGAGACTGCAGGCAAGGAATAATTACAACACAGTAATGTGAGGGTTGTGATAGCTTATAGAGCACTGTGTGAACCTTTGAAGGGGATCTAGCCTAACCCAGAGTTTGAAAATGTCCTGATGCATTAAGGAAGAGTTAGTATAATAGAATATGTAAAGCATAAAGACAGATAGAGCCACAGGACTTAATTTGCACATACTATAATGAATATTAAGAAAATGGGGAAAAATGACATAACTGATATGGAGAGCTTTTTGGGGCCCCTTGGCAGGAATTCGACATTGGGCCAGGTCAGGGAAGAAAGCTCACACAGGTATCTGAAGAAAAAAGTAGGCTTCCAGCAATAATATGACTTTGGGCAAAGGCAGGGAAGTAGGCTCAGATACCTTGGTCATCCTGATAAGCCCTGAGAAACAGTGGCCATGGGACTTTGTTTATAGCCTTGCTTGTTCCTTAACCTACAACTGACCTTATTACTTGCATGTAATTAAAATGGTATAAAAGCAGATTGGGAGAAAATAAACCCGCCTCTGCCTCAGAACTGGTTGGGTCATGCTACGGTGTTGTCTAATTGCCTTTTTTCTTTTTAATCCTCTCTCCTGTCCTGGAGACCTTGTTGACTGACTGAGCTGGCTTGGTCAAACAGATGTTAACTAGGGTTAGGTCAAGCAGGGCTTATGGGCTGTAAAAGCAACTAGGCTTTATCCTTTAAAAACTCCAGGGAAACACTAAAGGGTTCTTTTACACCAAATGACATAACTCAGGAAAAAGAGGCCTGAGTAGGATACCCAGAATCAAATGACAAGCCCGAGATATGAGTTAAGAGAAAGCAAGTAGAAGTTCAATATGCTGTAGTTTTTTTTTTTTTTAAAGATTTATTTATTTATTATATGTAAGTACACGGTAGCTGTCTTCAGACACCCCAGAAGAGGGCATCATATATCATTACTGGTGGCTGTGAGCCACCATGTGGTTGCTGGGATTTGAACTCAGGACCTTCCGAAGAGCAGTCAGTGTTCTAAACCACTGAGCCATCTCTCCAGCCCGATATGCTGTAGTTTTAAAGTTACACAAAAGACAGGCCATTCAGAATAAAAGGAAAAAGCCGAATCCTTCTGTATGGATTCTCCACAGATATTTACAACGACAACCAACTTGAAGAATCCTACCTTTAAAAAAAGTACCAACTCCCTCTCATTTCTACAGTATGGCAGTGCATAAATTCTCTACCAATTTTCTTTGTTGAGACAAGATTTCTCTGTGTAACAGCCCTGGCTGTCCAAGAACATATGTTGTAGACCAGGCTGGCCTCAAACTCATAGAGATCCACCTACCTCTGCCTCCAAGTGCTGGGATTAAAGGCATGTGCCTCCATGCCTGGCTTTTTTACAATAATAAAAAATTTTCTCTATTATTCTTAGCAATTACACAAGAGACCTTGTTTATAGAGACTGAAACCAGAGTTCTTACTTAGGTATCAAACAGTACCTGTATCAAACAGTCCCAACTCTTTTGTGGCCTAAGGACAGGATTTCAGTCTGTTTCCAGGCTTATCATAAGTACAGCCTTACCATTTAGGGGAGTTATGTAACCAAGGAGAAGGGATAAACATGAAATCGATGATGTTATCATTACAAGTCATGATCAGGGTTCCAGCCTCACCATTCTACTTCATCACAATTTCACTCTGATTTAATTCTTGGTTTTGCCACTGGCTTTTTATTTCAAAAGTTTAATTTTATTTATTATTAGGTGTCTATGATGTGAGTGCAGATGTACCTGGAGGTCAAAAGACAACTTTTTGGGTTTTGTTGTTTTGTTTAGGTTTTGGTTTTCCAGTCTTGGAATTCACGATGTAGACCAAGCTGGCCTCTAACTCATAGAGATCACCTGCCTCTTCGAGTGCTGGGATTGGTGCTGTTCACACACCAAAGTCAGAGGACTGCTTTTAAGAGACGGCAGGGATCAAAATCAGATCGTGCGGCTTGGGCATCAAGCACTTTTACCAGTTGAAACTATCTCAGCAGCTTACTCTTGGTTTTATAAGTGGTGTGGAGGTAGGAGATAGTAATCACTGGACTACAACTCTTCACTGAGCAAATAGACTGTCAACTCAACACACACTTATTTTTTTGCCAATCTCATGAAAAATCCATAGCCTGCACAAAACTCAGCTTGAACTTCCAATCTCTTCCTCCTTGTAAGACAGAAACCCTCTGTTCCACCTGTCCCACCATCCTTAACAAAGCTCGACTCTGCATCCAAACATCATGACCTCAGCCCAGGTTATCACATTGACAAAATTCTAAGAGAAATTCTCATTCAGATTCTACTCCAGAAAAAATAGGCAGAAGAAAAAAGAATAATTTGATTTCTTTGAATCTTAGAGATGGCACTTGAAGTAACTGAAATCTTGTTCTGCCTCAAACCTGTGACCCAAAGATTATTCTATTCTTGTCCTGGGACTAATAATCTCTGGACACTTTGTGTCCAGAATGAATCTCTAAATAGAATTAAACAAAGGAAATTTCCAAATCTACTCACTGTCCCTAATTTCTTCTGATACTAATGGCCAAGTTATAAGCAGTGCCATTGGTCAAATGCATGCTCTTTGTTCATATTGATCCCCACCTGGAAAGTAGACCCAATGCTAATTTTATCACACATACTCCTGTTAGGTTTTATTTTTGTCTGCCTTTGAGCAATATAAAAAACACATTACACACAGCCTTCTGGGACTCACCTATTTTGTTAGTATTTACTTATTTATTGTGCATGTGAATCCAAGTGCATACATGCTATAACGCATGTATGGAGGTCAGAGTACAATTTCAGAAGTCAATTCTTAACAATTCCACCTTGTTGAAACAGGGTCTCTGTTGCCATTTCTGCTGTGGTTAACACTGAAGCTCTCAAGTGATCCCGCTGCTTTCCACCTATTTCTCCATAGTAGTGCTGGGATAACAGATATTCACCAATGACTCTAACTTTGTAATATGGGTTCTAGGTACTAAACTTGGGCCATTCGACTTGTATAGCTAGCACTTTTACCTACTGAGTACTCCTTACCCTGACTTGCCTATTTTTAATCAACATTACTAAGAATGTCTATGTTATTAAATACTACTGATGTCCTTCATTTTCACTGCTCAATAATTATGTGGTTAGATGAAATAATTTGTCTCTTATTCTGAAGATGATGATCTGAGTTATTTCCAAGGTCTGTTGCTGCCAATAGTCTTGTGAGCATTCCTGTATGCCTTTGAGTTTGCATATACAGGAATAAAAATGCTGGGTCAAAGAGACATACTATATTGCTTTATAAAGTAAAGTCAAATTGTTTTTCTGGCCCAGCAAGATGGCTCAGTGGGTAAAAGCACTTACTTATAACCAAGCTTCATGACCTAAGTTGGACCTCTAGAACCCTCAGCACAAGAAGACTGACTCGGGCTGGATAGATGGCTCAGCAGTTAAGAGCACTGACTGCTCTTCCGAAGGTCCTGAGTTCAAATCCCAGCAACCACATGGTGGTTCACAACCATCTGTAATGGGATCTGATGCCTTCTTCTGGTGTGTCTGAAGACAGCTACAGTGTACTCATATAAATAAAATAAATAAACCTTAAAAAAAAGTTAAAAAAAAAAAAACAAAAAAAGAAGACTGACTCTAGCAAATGGTCTTTCTGACCTCCTAAAGTGCAAATATGTGTGCATACACAAATACACATATGCACACACATACACATACAACACAATAAATGAATATGGAACTTTTTTCCTAAAATGGCTGTGCAGATAGTAAAGGCAATCTTGTGGATTTTTATAGCCTGTCGTATAATTGGGAATTATCAGATTTCTTACTTTTTGTTGATCCACATAGGTACTAAGTAACGAGTCACTTTGGTTTTATTTTACTTCCTCTAGAGGTTACACAGCTTTCACATGAAGAGGGGCATTTCTCTTTATTTATATTTTCACAATGTATATATTATTTACTTGCTTTTCTAATAAGCTTTGCAGTGACTAATATTCTTTTTCATATCACTTGAGATTGAACTCAGGAATTGGTATATGCTCTACCACTTAGCTGTATACTGGCCCTTCACTTAAAATCTGAGATAAGGTCTTGTCAAGTTGTCCACACTATCTTTGAACTTGCTATATATATATATATATATATAGCCCAAGGCGGCCACGTATTTGTGATCATGCTTATCAAGATACAAATGTATGCCACCACACCTGGCTAAAACATTTTAAGCTACATTTGAAATTATTTATTAATAAATATAGACATAAAATATTATGCATATAACTGTGCACTATGTGCAAATCCTCCGAAGCCAGAAGAGGGTATTGGATCTCCTGAAACTGTGTAGGTGCTGGGAATTGAACCTGAGTTCTCTGGAAAGCAGTCAGTGCTCTTAACCACCAAGCAAACCATCTCTTCAGCACCTTTCAAATACATTTTATGATTAATATTATATTTTTATGCATTTTACAGGTACCTTCTCCCAGTTTGTAGACTATCTTTACACTCCCTTTAAGATACATTTTGGGGCTGGAGAGATGGCTCATTGCTTAAGAACACTGATTGTTCTTCTGAAGGTCCTAAGTTCAAATCCCAGCAATCACATGGTGGCTCACAGCCACCAGTAATGATATATGATGCCCTTTTCTGGGGTATCTGAAGACAGCCACAGTGTACTTACATATAATAAATGAAAATCTTAAAAAGAAAAAAAAATACATTCTGATAGCCAGGTGGATTTCTGTGAGTTTGAGGTCAGATTGGTCTACAGAGTAAGATTCATGATATCCAGGGCTACACAAAGAAACCCTGTCTCAAAAAGCCAAAAATATGTGTGTTTGGATGTTGTAAAATCTGAGTAGACAGGGACATGTCAGAAAAACACTAGGAGGCCAGGAATTTCCTTAATGAGATAAGCTCAGGAACCTTAGGAAGGCAGCAGAACTCTCCAGAAGGGAAAGGCTAATTAACATTCCTCAGATCACAGGGTGAGAACCAACCCGAGGGTGGGGACACAACCCGCAGGGTGGACATTTGCCCACCTTCAGACAAGGAAAGTCCTTGCCACCTCATTCCCCAAAGACCAATCAGTTTAAAAAGTCACACTGTTCTACCAATCACATTGTGTCTAATGGCTGCTGCCCTGAAAATTGTATAAAAGCTCACTGAACAAGCTGTGTGGGGTCGCCTCCTTTCCTTAGGGTCTGGGATGGCCACAGTGCACTGGAATAAAAATCCTCATACTTTTTGCATTGATCAGGTTCCATACAATTCACTCAGGGGGTCTCGGTAAGCTAAGGCTTGACAGGGTCTTGCATTTTGTGTGCACGGGAACACTCTAATGGAGAGCTTTAATTTCAGTCAGATTTGCTGAGCTTTGATTAGTTGCTGCAATTTCTCTATTTTCTAGATTTTTATCTAAGACTAAAACAAGTTGCAGGGCATTGGTGGCACACGCCTTTAATACTAGCACTTGGGAGGCAGAGGCAGGTGGATTTCTGAGTTCCAGGCCAACCTGGTCTACAGAGTGAGTTCCAGGACAGCCAGGGCTACACAGAGAAACCCTGTCTTGAAAAACAAAAACAAACAAAAAAACCACCCCCAAACAAAAACAAAAACAAAACAAACAAACAAACAAAAAACCAAGTTGTTCCTTGATAGTTTAAGACTTGTAAGATTATGGGGAGAGGGAGAATACTTAGGAGGTCAATAATAGTGTTTATATATCCTGTTCCAAGTCCTGAGTTCCATCCCCAAAGAAACATTCAAAACCCCAAAATGCTGTTATATTTTTCGAGTTTTGTCAAAAAGTTTCAAAGACTGATTTAACATTTACAGACTTTTACCCTTGAGCTTTAAAAATGTGTTACATCTGTAGGTATGTTGGCTTCTTTGTTCTCATTTCTGCCAACTCTTCTTAAACTAACCATGGGTCTATCAGTTGCTTTTGTCGTTGCCTTACTATATGCTAGGCAAGCACTGCACCACTAAGCTACATCTTATCTTGGTCCCCCATTTTTCAGTCTGTTTGGTTTCTGAAATAGGGTCTCATTCTGTAATGAAGAGTGGCCTGGAACTTACTATATAACTCAGATTGCCCTAGAACTCATACAGGACTTCCCAGAGGCTGGGATTAAAGACATGAGTCACCAAGTTCCTTAAAAGAATCTGGCTTTTTCAATCTTGCCCTATACCATCTATATCAGCACACTCATTTTTCTTTCTACCTATCATTGCCTCTCCTTTTTGATTTGTTTGTTCTATCATTAAAAAGGGTTCTAGATTTGTTTGGTTTTTATCATACTGAAGATTGATCTTAAGGATTCATTTATACTAAGAAACACTCCACCATGAACTTATATCCCCAGGCATTCTATGAGTTTAAGACAGGCTCTCAATAAATTGCCAAGACTGACCTCAAACTCATGATCCTCTTGACTCAGCTTCCTGAATATCTGGGATTACTGATGTATACCACCATAACTAGATTATTAGTTCTGTAGTTATGTGATTCTAGATGTTTTATTTCTGTAATGACTATAATTACCAAAAATACAAAATAATAATTTAGAAAAAAAATCTAGAATAACTGCCTTCCTATAGAGCACATGAAACTGCATGGAGGCCATTGATTAGAGAATCCACTGATCAAGAATAAAAGCAGACCAGCGAGGAACATGAACTTAAAAACACTGAAAGTCCCAATTCCAGGTCTTTTTCTGAGCTAGATAATGCTAGAATCATCACCTTAGACTCTGGATCTCATTCATCTTTCTAAAATGAAGTATTTTCTCTTGTACTCATGTGACTATTCTATAGTGTGTGATTATCAACTATTTAAATTTTAAAAGGGGGTTGAAAGAGAGAATAATGTCTTTAAAAACATAAGATCAAAATAATATCTCCAAAAATTCTAAGATTCCAATACTAGAGAATATTCACACATGAATTCACATGTACACAAAATTTATAATTGCTCATATCAAAGAGTAGTTTACATGGGCATGGTGACATATGCCTGTAATTTCAGTTCTTAGGAGGAACAGGAGCTCAAAGTCACCTTTGGGCACATATTGAGTTCTAGAACAGCATGGAAAACAGAAGTCCATCTTAAAAAACAAAACAAAAAAACAAAACAAAACAAAAACAGAACAAATTTGGTCTGTTTATAAAATGCCTTTTTTTTTCTTTCTAGTTATTTATTAACCCATCCCCAGGGCCTAGTTCCTACACTGTAGAGAACACCATTTTTAACAATAACTACTCTTGCCTCATAAATAATCTAAGTTCCTAATGAGAGAAAATAGAGACAGATTACATATCCATGATTGGAGAAGGTACTGACAAAGACCAAGTATCCACGATGGGAGAGGAGACAGCACAGATCATGTGTTCACAAATGGATGCAATATAAAGAGATTGAAGGTAGCCAGAGAGTATTGCTTACCTGAGTATCCAAAGGAAATACTGGAGATGGGGCTCAGGTAGATGCCTTTGCCATAGGCTGCTCCATGCAGCTTGCAGGGAAACACCAGGATGAATAGATGAGCCTGGGCCCCCCATTGCTGTATATTAGGCATCCATAACACTTATGCAGTCTTCTGTCTTTCCATTTGCCTACCTTCTCAGGCATCCAAATAACTCTAGGTACCTACTCTTGAAAGCTGACTGGCTAAACTGCTTGCTTACAAAGCACTAGAGATTACTGCCTTAGAAAACTGGGTGGAGGGTGGAGGTGGGTAGCAGAGCTGCTGAGTCAGCCTCAGCATTCATTCTTCTGACCTTATGCCTTCACACATTTTCAGATTCTCAAACAAACGAACCATGGAAGAGGTAGCAGGAAGAGGAACAAAAACCACTCCCAGTAGTTTCTCAGGACAATGAAATAAGTCTTTGTAACAATACCTTGAAGAGCCATAAAAAGGAAATTCACTGTCATTATAATAGGTTAATTCTCATTCTCCAAATTACCAAAACACACAGCTCAACCTAAAATATACAACACCTACATTCATTCTACATTTACAATGCCAACCTTTTCTGTAAGGAAGCTCCCAAATAGGCTAGGGATGAAGATGCTGAGGCATGAACAGGTTTTCAAGGACTTTTTAGCAGACTACCATAAAACTGAGTGAGGTGGGGAATGGAAAGAAAGAGAAAAGGGCATAGTCTCACCTGCAGTTTGGTGTAGGATGCATTGACCAGCCCATTTCGCAGGATTGAATGCCAATTCTCAATGTGGGACCCACTGTAAGGCAGGATACTCCATGTCTCCTCACTGTATGAGATTCCCAGGAGTACTTCCCACCCTCCTTACCCACACATTACATGCAGATGAGCAGACATACCTATGACTGACATGCTCACAGATACAGTCATAAGCAGCAGGCTGTGTATGTGGTTAAGTGCTTCATCCATTGTTCAGCTAACCACGTCTTAAGCCCTCAACTATAGGCGCAGTATTTTCATTTGCCTATTTTCTTGGTGTTTCAAATTCAATAATTCATCTCAAATCCAACAAACTTATCACTGATTTCAAGTATCATATCATATTTTTTTTAAAGTACTAACACTCCCTTTATTTACCCTTAAGACTTTTCTCTTTCTCCACATCCCCATTAGAAATAAATTGTAGATTGCTTCCCAAAACATACAAATCTATCCTTCCAATCTGTTCCGGTGTATCTTTTTACATGTAAATATCTTTACATTCAACTATAACATAAGCAATTTAAAAATAAAAACCATGTCATACGTAGCATTTTAATACTTTATAGCACCTACCACAGTAGCATTTAATAAATAACTGATTAGCTGACAATCATGAAAAAAACCTAACTCCTATATCCCATGGCCCTACTCCCCTACCCCACCTCTTGCTGCCCAGCCTCCTCCACCTTCCTTACTGGAAAGCAAAGGTGCTTCCGTAGAGCTTCTTGGCGGTGCGGAACCGAGCCTCCTTGGCAGGAGGGCTGCTCAGCAGGAGGAATTGGTGTGAGGTGTGCATGAACTTCAGCTGCTGCCCAGGGTGGGGTAGGATAAAAAACAGAGCAGAAATAGAGATCAGGGAGGGAAAGGTTGGGAACAGAAAAAAAATCCTATTTACACTAACTCTGAACAAAGGAAATACCTTTAGACTAAAAAGACTACTGATGGACAGTACCAACCAAGCTAATTAGAGAAGATGGTGAGTGGGCATAGAGCCCCTCCTTGCCTCTTACCAGAAGTTTAAAACTTACAGAGGGAGACTAATCACTTACCCTGCTGAGAGGTAGTTTGACAATGTGTGACCTGTTGCTAGAAATTATCCTAGGAAGAAAGAGAAAATGAGAAGGGACAAAATAAGTACAGGGTAAAGCTATCCTGAAAGGCAATTTACGTCTAATCTAGGGATCGCAAATAAAATTCTAATGTCTGAATTATGTGCTTATATCCAGGCCATATTGATATTTAAGTGATAATTTAAGTAATATGAAACAAGTCTTTCATTGGGACCTGGGGCACACTGATTAAAGTACTTTACATATATATGTATTTATAAATATCATCATATATGTATATATAAATAAATTTTAAAGAGAAGCTACCAACCAGACCAACTAGTTATCAAGGAATTAAACAATGGATAAAAAGAGTCAAAGGGAAAGCTGTGACATCTAGGAGAGAAAAGCACAGAACAAAAAGAATGTTAGCTGGTATCAATTAGAGGGGTAGGGGACAGGGTAGGTCTGAATCAAAAACGGCTAAACTTGTGTCTGGGGTTTAAAGTCTCAAAACTGAGACTCAGGAATCATCTAACTTAAGTTCAAAGGAATCATAAAGGCTCTCAGGGATGGGAAAATATAAGATACTATATAGGTTGGGAAAAAAAAAAAAACCCCAGAAGAAACTAGAATGAACTTTCTGAGGAGTCAAGGGCAAACTAGGCTGTATATAGGCTAATCACAGAGGGCAGGATAACAGAAGCATAAAACACTGAGGGTTCAGCAAGAACACTATTGCCTACAGTGGATACAATGTATTTTCTGTACCTACTCTATGTATTTATTTTGTGGTTGTTTAAATCTTTGTGTATGTATATGCAGTTGTAAGTTGGGCATGTGGCACAGACCCCTGTGCCTGTGGAGGCCAGAAGTCAACCTCAGGTGTTGTTCCTTAAGAGATGGAACACCTTGTTTGTGTAATTAAGTCTTTCATTGGGACCTGGGGCACACTGATTAAAGTACTTTGGCTGGCCAATGAGCCCAGAGATCTGCCTATTTCTTCTTCCCAGTGCTGTGATTACAAGTGTATGCCATCATACCTGGCTTTTTTTGTGGGTGCCAGGGATCAAACTCAGGTCCTCATGCTTATATGGTAAGTATTTCACCAACTAAAGAATCTCCTCAGGTTCTCACCATGAAGTTTGGAATGCTACTTTGGAAGTCTATATCTGGTAACTACTCATGCTATGAGGGAGTAATCTACTGCACCACATCAGCTTCTTAGTGTCAGAGGCTGATTTGGAAGGAAGCAAACTAGAGTGAGCTGCCAGGAAAACAGAGAAATCAGCAGGAGGAAGAGTAATAGGAAATAGTCCAGTTCTTTGCTAGCAGTAGCAACAATGGCTTATCTGTCTCTAGCCGCTCCACATGCATAGGAGAAGGAGATAGCAGGTAGAGATGAATTTCTTTGAACACACAGAAAGCTAAGCTGAAATGAACTGGGATGTGATAAGAAGCTCAAGACCTACTAATGGCAGCTATAATTAATAGCATTAAATTTTTGAAAATTGCTAAGTCATCATGGGCAACAGTGTAGCAACCAAAAGCCGCTAATGACCCATTTTATAATGCATGTTGTACATGACAAATAAACATGTTGCATATATTTTTAAAAACCTTATAATTAAAAGAAGTAATTGAGAAAACAAACATTGGGAGAAATCATGTCAGAATTTGTGAACTCTTTGTAGGATCTCAGTTACTGTTCAAGTCAAGGCTTGCCAGCATAACACCAAGAAAAAGCAGTCATACTTGTAACCTTGTAAAGCATGCTGAAATGCCTCTAGAAGAAGGTGCAGATCCATGCCCCACAACTCCTTCCTTCCCCACTCTCTATGAAGCCTGAGCCATTCTATCCATACCACTGCAGAAGAGGATGGGCCAAGGGATCCAGCTTGTCCATCTGTTTCTTGATTTCCAAATATGAGCCCTGTAAGACAATGGCCATAGATTATCTCCCAGGAGAGAAAGGGCCCCTTTCACTTTCTACAGACTACTAAGACTCAAAGCAAGATAGGCAATTGGAGGAATGAAGACAAGGGGGTTCCCACCCTCAAAGAGGCCCAGGTAGGTTGGGAAGACTCATAAATATGAAAATGACTGAAGATGCTTACAAAACAATATGCAGGTGGGTCTCCCTCATTTTATGCAATTCCTACAGTTCTAAAAAAAAGTTGCTTATAAATCAAAAAATAAAATCAATGTCCCCCCCAAAAAATTACGCTAAAGAATCCTGTGGCATATCTTCACATAAAACAGTCTTTCTAACAATAAGTATATCATCCCTTCTAGGTGTACCTTCTGTGTTACTCTGCACTGTGATATATAGGATTTGCTGAGAAGAGGCCCACATGTAAATGTGAGTACAAATGAATGTCTATTCTTGTAGATATTGCAGACGAGGAGTGGGGAAATCTGGGTGAGGGACAGCCTTGAGTCAAAGGCTGCCCCACCTCCCAAGAAGGACAGAAGATGCAGCCCCTGAATCTAGTGCCTCATCTTCAAGCCTCTTCTTCACCCTCCCCACCTTGAGCTGATGTCTTTCCCTCACTTCTCTAAGTCCCTAAGAACTATGGAAAAACATTAAAATATGAATAACTTGTGAAAGATCAGCAGCAAAGATAATGTTGGGAGAGACACTAGGAGTGAAGAAAATTGAGGTAAGAATGCTAGCAAAACAAAGAACAGGAACTGGGAAGGTTACAGAGGGAACATAAAAAAAACAAACAAAAAAACCCCTAAGAATCTGAGTGTCTTCTTTGAATCCTTATCCTAGTCCGGTGAATTACAAGCAGGAAAGGGCATAGAGCTCGGCAAAGAGAAGGCAAAATACCTGGGTCATCTCCCGGATGGACATCACACTATCCAGAGCTTTCTGAAGCCGCTCATAATTCTTCTTCTATTGATAGTCAATGAGAAAAAAAGAATCAGAAGAAGAAATACAAATCAGATACAAAGATACAATGAAAAAGAAGGTAAATTTAAGTCTAGATACGTGTGTCATGGAAATACGAATTTTATTAGAAAACTCTAGAGTTACATGCTAGTCCTCTTTTACCAGTTGTAATTAATCGGGTAAGTCATTGAACACATTAAAGTATTTCAAGCCCTTTTTGCAAACGACAAGAGGTATTCTGCTTGTTTGATTTTTTTTTTCATGTCGGGATTTTGGTGTTGCTAGGGATTGATCCTATGGCAACATACATGCTGACTGAGTTATACATCTACACTGAGTTATATCCAGGATCTTTTTGTAACTCTGGCCATCCTCAGAGATGTACTCAGAATTAAATAAATGTATAAACCTAGTTATATTGTACCCAATGTACTGACATAACAGTGAGGCATTGTGACATACAGTGATGGTTAATATTAGAAGTAATTTTAGTGATGCATGCCTTTAATACACATGGTAAGAAGAGTCAGATGGATCTCTGTGAATCTGAGGCCAGCCTGGTCTACAGAGTGACTTCCAGGACAACCAGAGCTACACAGAGAAACCCTGTCTTGGAAAAAAAAAAGTCGATGGGGTACCTACTTATTTGGTCAAACATGATTTCTGGGTTTGTTGTGGAGATGTTCTGAAGTTCTGATTAAGTATACTATTACAAAGAAGATCATATTCCTTACTAAGGATCTCATCTAGTCAAAGACTCAAATGGAATAAAAAAAGCTAACCTTCCTCAACCCAGGCTCTTGAATAAGAGGGTATTTTCCTCCCAGCTTTAGATCTGAATGAATTGCAAAATTAGCCCTATGAGTCTTGACCCTATATGATTCTCAGACTGGAACAACAGGCTTGGCTCTCAAGGCCTCTGGACTGAAACTGGAACACCATTCACCACAGACTCTCTGGAATTCCCAGCTTGCTTACTGTAGATATGGGGACTTCTTAGTCTCTCTAAGTAGATGGGGTTATTTCACATAATAAACTCTTCCTCTATAATTCACATGGGTGTGAATGGAATATATTTACAGTTATTCACAGCTTTTAGCTGTTCCTCTGGAGAACCCTCATAGGGTACTTTATATACATTATCTCTCATTTTTATAACAATCCACAAAATAACATGCAGGGCAGTTGAAAATAAGAAACATTAAGTACCTCCCTAGCACCATTCTACTAGGAAGCCAAAGATCTTCTGATGGAATCCAGATCTGGCCGGCTCCCAAAAGCCTTTCTCCTGCATTGTTGCTCTGCTTTACTTTCCTTCCAGCCATGATCTCAGGGTATAGCCTAATTTAGCCTCAAGTTTACAATGTAATCTAGGCTGGCCTTAAACCATAAGCAATTCTCCTGCCTCAGTCCAAGTGCTGGGACTGCAGGTATGAGTCAGTACATCTAGCTCAAACTTATGTTCTTGCCACCATGATTATAACAGGTACTAATTTTTCTTCCCTTCGTTTGACAAGCCCAGCTATTTCATCAGATTAACCTTAGAATTAAAGAGTACTAAGAAACAAGTGTTCTATTTCCTCTGTCTTTTACTTCAACTGTATGTATTGAAATGACGACCGAACCTCCCACCATTTACCATTTCTATTCATTAGCTTTTTCTTCCCAAACAACTATACCTTAGGGTTAAAGGCCAGAGTCTTGGGATCAGTGGGGTCCACCACAGAGGGATAAGGCTCGAAGATGATGCTTTTTCTAGGGGACTCCAAAGCTGCTCTACACATGGCCACCAGCAGATCTACCACCTTAGGAGACAAGAAAGAGGAAGAACTAAATGACCACCAAGTTTTGGGAGTCAAGTGGTCTCCAGACTGCAAATACTTTTTCATGCCTTTCTAATTAGAAAAATAAAAAATTGTAAAAATAGTAGGGCTATAGAAATGACTCAAGGGGTAAGAATACTTGATGCTCTCACAGAGGACCAGGGTTCAGTTCCCAGCACCCACATGACAGCTCCAATTCTAGAGGGTCTGATACCTTTCGTCTGACCTCTGTGGACATCAGATACTCACAGAGTACACATACATACATGCAAGAAAAACACTTATACACATAAAATAAAAATAAATCTTTACCTGAAGTTCAAATACTAGCAAAATGATTAAAGAAAAGAAATACCATCTCTAATCCCCCAAACAAATTCATTTGCTCCCAAATAACTATAAAATTTGATGAGTAGCCTTCCAGATATTCTGATATACAAATACTTACCTGTTCTTTCCTTCTTGAGTAAAGAGGGGTGGGAATGAACCGAGGACCTCACCTCTGCTAAGTAAGCACTTGCAACTGTTTAGCTGAAAAAACCCTCCTCCAAGCAGCTAGGAAGCTAAAGGAACATGTCACCACCACAAGCCTGAGTTGTATTTGATTTTGGACATAACTATATATTACAATTTGATGTGTATAAATAACATCTGTTCAGTATTTTCAATGTAGGGATAGGCCATAATTGGAATGGACCTCCCACAGAGTCTATTATCCATTTTTGTTTTATTATGAGCTGTATATTGTAGTGAACATCATTAAGCATTATTAAGTATATTTGGGGGCTGGAGAGATGGATCAGTGGTTAAGAGCATTGACTGCTCTTCTAGAGGTGCTGAGTTCAAATCCTAGCAACCACATGGTGGCTCACAATCATCTATAATGAGATCTGATGCCCTCTTCTGGTGTGTCTGAAAACAGCTACAGTGTACTTATATATAATAAATAAATTCTTTTTTTTTTTAAAAAAGTATATTTGGAAGCTAAATTCCAAGAAATGAAATTATTGAGTTCCTTTGCTTTTTTTTTTCCCTTGTTTTGAGATAGGGTCTTGCTATATTGTTCTGATTGCACTGGAACTCACTATGGAGACCAAGCTGGCCTCAAATTGAGAGATCCTCCTGCCTCTGCTTTCCAAATCCTGAGATTAAAGGCATGTGCCACCATGCTTGGCCTCTTCTTGATCCCAATTCCCCAGTGTTTTTTTCCTACCTCTGCTCCTGTAGCCACTTCTTCTGCAGCTCCAGACATGACTCCCAGTGTGTAGAAGGAGAAGACACATAACTCACGAGTACAGACAGCTGGCTGAAGGGACACATAAAACAGTGGAGCTATGAGTTGTATATTGAGAAGATGTAGGGAAAGCTAGAACTAACTTCATGCAATTCTAGGGAATGGCAAGAATGCCTTTCTAATAAGTTTGAGTGATTTTTGTCTACCTATAAAGTTTTCTTTGGTCTTGAAGGTAGTTAGAGGTTCTCTCTTCTAAGTTTCCAGAACATTGCTCCTTATTCTTAAATATATATACAGATTATAATTTATAGCTAAGTGTTCTGCCTACCCACTGAGATTTGGGAATAGCTAGGTACACCCTGGTCAATACCAGATCTCTGTTTATAGTACAGAGAAAATTGTTTTTTAAGAAAACAATTATTTCTAGAGTTTCCAGGATTGAGGACAGAACTCATCCTTTAATACAGGCCTAGGAAGAAAGGAGAGATGGTCAAGAAAGAGGGTCAGAGCAGGGGCATATACCTTGAGCATGGACCCATTCTGGAAGACATGCTGCTCATCACACACCACACAGTACTCATTTAACGTTGGAATCCTCTGCTCTGCATACTTCATAATCTGGAGAGAGATCAGAGTCCATATCTTTTGAAATTATAGATATTCTTCTTGTTGTTTTGGAGATAATGAAAATAATTTAAGTTTTTCTACCTTGGATCTTGAACTTAAACTGATGGCCTCACTAAACTGGTAACTTTATTTGTTACTGTATAAATAAGAACAGTATGACCTTTGAGATAGAACTCTTGAGTTGACATCTACATCAGCTATTTACTATAAAATATAACTAGGAGAGTCAGATAAATTTAATCTTGTTTTCTTCATTTATAAAGTGGTACATTATGCACCTCATAGGTATGTTGCAAGAAATGAGATTTGTCCATGGGAGTATTCAAATTCTGGGACAAGGCGTCACGCCTGTGAACCTGAGTTACTGGGACCCATACTCAGATGGAAAGAACCAACACCCACTTATGACCTTCACATAGTGTTACGGTACACAAGTGTGTGCATGAATGCACATATATGCACTCTTCTCCTCCTCTAATTAAATTTAAAAAGGGAAATCCTAAATTAGGTTTTTGATCTCAGCACTCAGGAGGCAGAGACAGGTGGATCTCTGAGAGTCCCAGGACAGCCAGGGCTACAGAGAGACTCTGTCCTTGCACCTTAACGTGCATTTTGGGGACTTGGACAGTAAGTGCTTTTACCAGCTAAGCCATTTCACAGACTTCCATGAAAGTATTTTATGAACAGGCACTAATTAACCACTTGAAGTGGTTATAGTCACTATAGACTTTTTATTTGTGGCACGTGAGTATTCAATCCAAGATTAGATGGAGGGCAGAGCTTATACCATTTCTACCACCTAAGGCAATTAGCTCAGCTCCTACAAAGACACACACACACACACATAAACACATAAACACACACACACACACACACACACACACACACACACACCATACTAGGAAGATGGCACAAATCTAGAGCTCTTACAGAAATATCTTAAACTACTTGGTTTTAATTTTTTTATTTACTTAACACTGACTTCACTTGTTCTTGTGTATAAACTAGGCTGTTCCCATTTACATGTTTAATGGGCCTATATAAACCAGTGGTTCTAAGCTTGTGGATCAAGATTCCTTTGGGAATGGAATGAACCTTTCACAAGGGTCACCTTAACCCATTGGAAAACACAAATATTTATATTACGATACATAATAGTAGCAAAATTACAGCTATGAAGTAGCAATGGAAATACTTTTATGGTTGGAGGTCATCACAACATAAGGAATTGTACTAAAGGGTCGCAGCACTAGGAAGGTTAAGAATCACTGCTCACAGTAATGCTGTGACCCTCTTAAGGATGGAATACAAGCTCTCTTTTCTCTTATTTACTCAATCAGTACTCAACATAGTTCTGGGAACAAATCAACTCAGGAAATAAGTAACTCAAGAGCTAGGAAATTCAGACAGTTGGATGGGTGAGCAACAGGGAAGAGCTCTGGAAAAGATCTGGATTTGTTTACCTGGACAAGGAATCCATACTCCAAAGTGGGGATGTTCTTGCAGTGACCACTGACCTAGTAAGAGCACAAGAGAGAGTCCATTAGTCTCTAATTAAGTGGGACTCAAACACACCTCATTCACACCCACAACCCAGAATTCTCCTAAAATTGCTAAGCCTTAGCTCAGAACAGCCTAAGTAATCACAAGGCTGGAAAGATCTTTAGAAGTTTTTATTAAAGGTTCTGAAAAAGTTCACCTGTCTTTAACCATCTTCAAAGCTAGAATAGGTTCACACAACAACTTACTACCAAGTAGTAACCATGACCTACACTATACATGGATTCTCCTTGGCTTGTCAATCTCCAGACTTTCCTTTATAAACTACTATCAGATAAGCCTGTCGGACATGACAGTTTAGATACAAGTATTTAATAGTTAAACACTATATCATTCTATACATTCATGATGTATGTCTGAACTTGACTGGAAAGCTCTACTGTACTCCACCCCTTTGAAAAGTTATCCTCCCCCTTCATATCCACTCCCACCCTTCTGATACCCAGATCAAGCCATCCCCAGCCCATGTACCAAAGGAGAAGTCCGTGCTGGGGGAGGGAGGCCCACGTGCTGAGGGCACAGGAGACCTGCCTGGGGGCTGGGGGGATAGCCAAACACCTCTACTTTTGGGTTCTTCATGGTGCAAGAAATGGAACGATTCATAAGGCGTCCAACTCGAAGCTCTGGTACACCCAGTTTGCCTTTCAGCATGGAGTCCTGTATGATAGGAAAACTGGGAGACCTTCAGAGAAAGAGTAATGAAGAAGGAATCAAAGCTGAGCAGTAGAGACAAATGCAGGAAGATCTCTGTGAGTTTGAGGCCAGCCTGGTCTACAGAGTGAGTTCCATACCAGCCAGGGATACAAAGAGAAACCCTGTCTTAAAACACACACACACACACACACCTACCCACCCACCCCCACACACACATAATAAAACTTGGAATTCACTATGAGCTCTAGAAGAGTATAGATAAGAACATCAAGGGCCACAAACAATGTATCCAAAGGACAAATCCAAAGGACAGTCTATTGCTATCTTGAAGTGTCAAAAGAGAACAATAACAACTGGCTTTTATATTATTATTTTTATGTATTTTAGGTTGTAGCAGAGAAGAAAGTCAGAGGCAGAGCCTAAGCCACCATGTCATTAAGACTAAGTATGGCTAAGTATAACTCTTTGAAGATGATAAGATCATTTTTTGTTGTGTGAAAAGAGGTCTAAGCATTCAATACTATGCTAGGCAAGTAGTTGTATCCTAAACCTTGCCTAATGTCAACTGTCCAACCATCAATAGTGGTCCCTGGGACACTACAAATGTACCTTTGTGTTCACCTTGGGACAACTACAAGAAACTAAAAGTGTAGAAATAGAGAACCAGGGTCAAAAAATGGAGCAATATGGCAGGCAGTGGTGGTGCACACTTTTAATCCCAGCACTTGGGAGGCAGAGACAGGTGGATTTCTGAGTTCCAGGCCAGTCTGGTCTACAGAGTGAGTGAGTTCCAGGACATCCAGGGCTAAACAGAGATATCCTGTCTCAAAAAACCAAAAAAGAAAAAAAAGAATGGAGCAATATTTATTTCCAGAGTCTAGAAATCAGTACATTCTATATACGAGCAAGAAGTTAGTGTCTATTACTCTGTCTCTTTATGGCAAAAAATAAGGAAGAGAGCTAAAGATAAGATGGAAAGATGAAGGGCTGGAAAGATGGCTCAGCTCTTGCAAAGGAGCCAGGTTTGATTCCAAGCACCCACATGGCAGCTTACAGCCATCTGTAACTCCAATTCCAAGGGATTCAACACTCTCTTCTGGCCTCAGAGGGTACCAAACACACACATCAAGCAAAACACTCATAAACAAACAAACAAGCCAACAAAAACTTTTTTAAAAAATAGGGAAAACGAATACATATGCCTCCAGAAGCTAGATGGTGTGCTTTACACAAGGGATGAGTTACAAATACTGAAAAGCAGAAGGGCAAGGGTACAAAGAAGACCAGGACCATGTGTTATTATTAGTAGCTTCAGGTACAGAATTTAGTGGATTCAGAGAAAAAAAAGACAGAAGAAATTAATCTAGGCATTCGAGAAGGAAACAAGAAAGATATTTGGAAATGATCAACTCCAGGGAAATACTTACTTGGGAATGGGTGAGAAGATGCTGAGGCCAGCTCGGAACTTCTTGATGGTACCACTTGCCTTGAACCAACTGTGCCTCTTCTCCTGCTGGGTCTTCAAGAAATCATTGCTCAGATGCTTCCATTGTTGGGATGTAAACATACACAGGATTCTGGGAGATCAAGAAGATTAAGCACAATCAAGCAGAAGAATAGGACTAATCCACAGACTCATAGAATATAAAGTTAGTTATGATAGACTAGTGTATGACTATAGCCTTCTTGATATAACATGAAATGCTGTCCTAAAGCTCCTTCTTCATCCTAGGAATCCTCACTCCCATTCCTAACCAATGGCCAGATCATTTCTGGAGAAACTTTGAAGTAAACCTTTAGTCTGGAAAGGTTTAATGCCACAGATAACTATATTGAGAATAGAACAGAGGTGTTAGGATAGAAGAGAATACAACCTTCTGCCTTGCAAATAGTGCAGTAACTATGACTATGAGGTACTGTGAGTGTTAGGTGAATCCTTGAACTTATGGTCTTTACCTTGCAACTCAACTTGAAAATCATTTGTCCTTGACACGTTCTTTGTAGGATTACTCTATGCTATTGAGATAAAATCTCATCAGTTTCTTCAAACTTAAAACTTCACCTATAACCAATCATCTCTTTTTCTTCTCATTGGAGAAAATCATGAGGTATCTGTTTCCTTAATTTTTCAATCCTAATACAAACTCTATTTCTACTTCAAGTCTTATCTGCAGCCCTTCATTCTCTGGAGACAAGGTGATCATCCTAGCTAGTTAAGACTAACTTTTCTATTTGAGATCTATCTCTGCCTCTTCTTGTCTTCAGGGACCATGATCACACCTCCTTTCCCAAGTTCAATCAAATACTTCATTTCCCTGTATTTCAGCTAGGCAAGTGCTCTGACTTGGAGCTGTATGTACTTTGAGGGGGTCCAGATTCCTCTGACCTCATTTTTGTGTTTCTTCTTCCCTGTCTACCCTCTTGGAGGCTTCTTGGATAGTTCAGGTGCTCAGACATCTTCTGCCCTTGATTCTATTTTCTTTTCACCCTCTCATGCTCCTTTAGCAGTCACACATCTACGGTTAGTAAGTCCCACCCACAGTGATGTTTATCTCCAGTCCTAGCTGTTACTGTAAGTTATCAAGTTGATACATTGCAAACTGAATATTTCCTATATACCAAAGACGTCCTTTAACAGCATGCTTAAAATTCTTATCCTACAAACATGTTTGTCTTCTTAGCAGTATAAGGTTACCCAGCTATATGGGCTAGAAACCAGGAGTAATTTTCCAGTATTTCAGGATTCTTAGAGCACTCAATATATCGAAATCAGCCTAAGCATTACTAAGTTTACATCCTGTAAATCTTCTGTCTACATATATGTAGGAAAAACATTCATATAAAATAAAATGAGTAAGTCTAGTTTTTTTGTTGTTTGTTTCTTTTGAGACATGGTTTCTCTGTGTAGCCCTGGCTGTCCTGGAACTTGATCTATAGAGACCAGGCTGGCCTTAACTCTGAAATCCACCTGCCTCTGCTTCTAGGATAAAAGGCATAAGCCACCACCAGTCAACAAAAAAAGAACTTTTTGTTTTTGTTTTTGTTTTTGTTTTTTGTTTTTCAAGACAGGGTTTCTCTGTGTAGCCCTGGCTGTCCTGGAACTCACTCTGTAGACCAGGCTGGCCTCAAACTCAGAAATCCGCCTGCCTCTGCCACCCAAGTGCAGTGACTAAAGGCGTGTGCAACCCCTGCCCAGCAATAAAAGAACTTTTTAAACAAAGGAAAATTATTATAGTATTTTGCATGCTGCCATAGTAGTTTTCAAAAACAAATCAGACAATGTCCTTTCTTTGCTAAAAGCCTTTCAATGGAGAATCATGAGATGGCACTGTGGTTTAGAGTGCTGGCTTGTCTTCTAGAGGAGCAGGGTTCAGTTGCCAGAACCCATATGGGCTCTTACAAGCACTCTTTAACTCTAGGTCCAGGTTATCCAGCAACCTGTTCTGGCCTCCACAGAAACTACCACAATTAAATACATGTAGGCAAAATAATAATACACATAAAATAAATCTAAAAAGAAAAAAAATAACTTTTCAACAAGATGACTCAGTATATAAAAACTTGAGTGAATTTGATTTCAGGGACCCCTATGGTAGAACGAGACAATCAACTCCCACAAGTTCTCTTCTGATCTACATATATACACTGTGTCACAAACATGCCCATATAATAAATATATAATTAAACAACCAAACAAACCATATTTCAGTGTCCCTACTGCCTAAGCCAAAAGCTCAGTATTGTCCTGGATTTGAAGCTTTCATTTCTTGCACTTTATCATCTATATCTCCCTACACACAAGTTGCTTTCTGTGTCTATGTTCTTGTGTCAGCCACTCAGTCAGTCTGTCTATATGAATAATTCTTAGCCATATTTAAAACCCATTAATCTTCCTTTCACTCATAGCCCTTCCCTCCCTGCCCACTAGACCTTCCTCTGTGTTCTTCTAAACTGTTAAATCTGTATTGACCTCCATAGGAAGGGAAGAGAAGGTAGGAAATGTCCAAAGTAGGAAAATGTGCTTCAGTTCTTTTTGTGTACCAAACACTTGAATATCAAACCTTTAACATAAAAATCTTACTACATTTAGTGTTTTAAACTTGTCTAAGCCCCTGGAGCCCTTCTAAGAAAACCACAAAAGAAAACAATAGTGTGGCTCCAATTCCAGGACTGTACTTTTCCTTAAGCACCAGATAATGATGAGCCTCTCCTTGAATTTCCAGAAAGTATCACATTAGACACCCAAAAATCACAGGCTTTCCATCCAAAACCATAAATCTGACTTCCCAATTTTATTTTAACTTTTCCTAAGAATATTTGAGAGGAAGATTTTAGAAGAAAAGATGACATTCAAGGCTCTGACACATTTGTTGTTATAGTCTGGACTTTTGACTGTCCCCTAAAGGTTAACACCTGCTTAGCCCTGCATCTGTGGCACTGTCAGGAAGTGGAGGAGTATTTGGGAGGTAAGAACTGGCAAAAGGAAGTTATGCCCTTGCAAGGCAGATTAGTACCCTGACTCCTCATGTGTGCATGTGTCTTTCTGTCTGTCCATGTTTGCCAGGCACCATAAGTTAAACAGATCGTTTCTTTTTCTTTTTTTTTTTTTTAGATTTATTTATTATTATATCTAAGTACACTGCAGCTATCTTCAGACACTCCAGATGAGGGTGCCAGATCTTGTTGTGGATGGTTGTGAGCCACTATGTGGTTGCTGGGATTTAACCTCAGGACTTTTCTCTCCAGCCCTAAACAGACCCTTTCTACCACATGCTTCCACAATGATACATCAGTGTGCTGTCAAAGATCTAAGTAGGGTCAAGCACTGTAGGCTGACACCTTCAAATTGTGAGCTAAAATAAACTTTTCTTTCTTCTAGGTTGAATAATTCAGGTATTTTGTCACAGAAATGGAAAGCTGACTAACATACATATATCTATCTTGGTCTTTCTCCCTCACATGTCCTTTACCAAAAGAAAAAAAAAGTTCTTACTTTTTCAACTGAAGACCTAGCCCAAACCCTTCCTTATTCGATGGCTGGAAAACCTCAATTGATGGCTCTGCAAAGATAAAAGAAAATTCCAAAATGTACAATCTCTAATTTCCACAAAGTCCAAAGTCACAGTTCAGTAGGGTAGCTTCCTCAGAACTAGATATAGGAACTGTTAGATACTCTCAGACATATGCAATTTGTAGCTAGGGATAGCTGTGAATGTAGCAGCTGAACACAGAACTGTAACTGACTTAAAATATTATGAGAATTTTGTAATGGAGTGGGTAACTCAAGTGCTCAGTTTTTGAGTGTGAATTTTGGAGAGGACAATGTGTTGGGAGTGTCAACAAGTTGGACATGCCTACATGGTGAAGAAAGAAAATTTGAGACAGTAGTAGACTCTAGAAGCTATTTAATAAATGTCAAATATCTTCATTAGAAAGATGAGAGGTTTTGCATATAAGAAATATCTTCAAAGAAAACAATTTCACAAATCAAGAAGAATGCTATCAGATGACTGGGGATGAAGACACTATGAGAGAAAATGGAAACAGATGAGCACAAAAGTCTTGTTTCTAACTTTACTTCTGCTTCAGTTAACTTAGGACTTTGGATCAGACAGCACTCAGGTTACCCACTTGCCCAAAGTCACTGCCCTTTACCTGGTCCATCAAGGTACTGAGAGAGAGAAAACCGTAGCCTCAACACAATAGGTTCTGTTCGAAGGACCTTCCAAGCTGTAGATACTTCCTCCTAAAAGAACAGAGAAATCACTTCTGGTTTACAGTAGAGAGAAATGGACTAGAAATTTCCTCTATATGACACACACATGCACATAACAGTAGATATCACTGTTTGTTGACGGTCTAGGAAATACAAAGATGAAGAATATATGTTCCAAATATAGCACTCAAGAATAAGACACACTCGGCCTTGTGAAGGTTTTGTGCCCCAGTGTAGGGGAATGCCAGGGCCAATAAGTGGGAGAGGGTGGGGTGACAGGCATGGGGAAGGGGGAGGCAAAAGGGGTTTGTTCTTGTTGTTTTTGTTTGTTTGTTTGTTTTTTGGAGGGGAACCTGGGAAAGGGAAAATTTACATGTAAATAAAGAAAATAGCTAAAAAAAAAATAATAATAATAAAAAAAGAATAAGACACAAAGTCTACCTGAAAAAATCCACAGGGTAAGCTGCACATGTTGTTAGCACTACTTACATCGAGGAAGCTGATGTTGATGTGGAGGTCGATGTCCATGTCATCGATAGTTCCATATTCTCTACAGAGATAGACAACCACGGGTGAGGCTCATTATGAGAGAAAGAAAACAACAGCATCAACGTAAAGAACTGAACCTGGCAACAGGAGAAAGGGCGCAAGGCAGCTTGATATTTAAGAGCTTAGCTACATGTCAGACCATGACCGTAGCCCTTCTTACCTCAAAGGTGAAACTAATGGTGTAGACGAATTTAGGATGAAAGGGAATAACTAAGAATTGGTTCTAACTCTGAGACTCTTCCATCAGCCATGTTTAAATACTCTGAACAACCTTTTATTACTCTAGCCTTTTAAAGATCCTTGTCACCCTGGAATCCCACCTGATGGACACGGAGTTCTCACTGTAGATCTCTTTCACTGCTTCAATGTCTGCATCAAGCTGTGGGTGTCTATACAAGTCAGCTGCACAGCTCCCCTGAAAAAGCAGTAAATTATTGATGGTAGCAGGGGTAGATAAGAGTTAGACAAAGGGGGAGGAAGAGGGAGAGGGAGGGGGAAGAGGGAGAGGGAGAGGGAGGGAGGAGAGGGAGAGGGAGAGGGAGGGAGGAGAGGGAGAGGGAGAGGGAGAGGGAGAGGGAGAGGGAG